>JAVQJS010085107.1:0-12673 GCA_036024795.1 Galaxias rostratus | reverse complement strand
ATATATATATATAGATATAAATAGTGTATATATAATCTATTCTAGGAAGGTTAGCACATTGGCTCAGTGGTTAACGCTCTTGCCTCACAGCAAAAAAGTCCTGGGTTCAATCCTCACCTGGCCCACGGACCTTTCTGTGTGGAGTTTGCATGTTCTCCTCACGTTTGCGTGGATTCCTCATCCCATAGTCCAAAAACATGCCGGAGGATTGGTGACTCTAAATTGTCTGTAGGTGTGTAGCCCCGCGATGGACCGACGAGCAGGGTGTACCACGTCTCTCGCCCAATGTTGGCTGGGATAGGCTCCAGCCGCCCCACGACCATGCATAGGATAAGCAATGTTGCTAATGGAAGGATGGATGAATATTCCATTAAGTATGACTATTACGACTGTTAAGCATATTCTAATAGTATTTTGTCACCCTTGTAGATTATCCATGCAAGAACATATCTTCCTTTTATGCACACTGTGTTCCATCTCAAGGTCAGTAGCAGTGCCCAACTTCCAATCAGTGATGTAAAATAAGAAATACTTAAATAGTTTTTTGTAGTGTGCACTGTAAATAATACAGTGGCAAAATATAGTCCCTCAATATCAGTTTTTCTTCTATTCCTGTTTTAGTTATCCTGGGGGTTAATTCTTTTTTTAATGAATAATGGGATCACTATTTTACAGATGGAATCCTTAATTTGGACTGCTTTAGTGAACATCAATACAATCGACTTGCTTTGAAATGTTTCTGGAATCCTAAAGTAAAAACTTCAAAAGAAACATACATATTTACTTTTGAGCAGTAAGTTGTCATTAGTGTAGTTCATTGATGTTCATTGATGACAAAAACAAGTTTGATTTTGCTCATCACGTCTGAAATACATTTTAACTGCTCTATTTTACATGTTTGTTCTAATATAGGTCCAATTTGCCATGCAAATTTGTCAATACATCAGAGAAATCTGTTGTTATTCATTCTTTTTACAAGGGACAGAATGTGACAGCTCATATTATTGATGAGAGTGATGCAAAAAAATGTACAATGGCAGTTTTCCAAAATCAACCACAAAGTGAGTGGACCAAATGTTTAAAGCACAAAACTTTTCAATAATTGCACTATTTTATTGTTTAGTTTTCAATACATACCATGAAAATGATAACTATGAAAATTTTTATTTTCAGCTCGCTGTGGTCAAAATTTAAGTGGAAGCTTTAGTCGATATTCAAGACAGCTGAATGTTATGGTTTCCTGGACAAAGGAGGAGAGTAAACACATCAAGCAGTTCTCTGTGAGATACAAGGCATTGAGCAGCCAATCATGGAAAGAGGTGGGCCTTACCTTGTTGAAAAAAACCAAACTGTGTTAAGAATTGCTTACATGTAGCAATTACAATTAAAGCTTACACACAAAAATATACATCAGAAACAATGCATCACGGGGAGGGAGTTCAAGTATCTCGGGTTCTTATTCACGAGTAAGGGAAAAATGAAGCTTGACAGGAGCTTGAGCGTGAGATTGACAGGTGGATTGATCAGCATCAGCAGTAATGCGGGTCTTGTACCAGACCATTGTGGAGAAGGAGCTGAGCCAAAAGGCAAAACTCATGATTTACCAGTTGGTCTACTTTCTAAACCTCACCTATGGTCATGAACTTTGGGTAGTGACCAAAAGAATATGTTTGCGAGTACAAGCGACTGAAACGTGTTTCCTCCGTGAGGTGGCTGGGCTCAGCTTTAGGGATATAGTAAAGAGCTTGGTCATCCGGGGAGCACAAGTGAAGCCACTGCTTTTTTGCAGATGAAGTGGTACAGATTAAGATCCCTCCTGGGCGCCCCCCTTTGGAGGTTTTACGGGCATGCCCTACAGGTAGGAGACACGGGGCTAGAACCAGAATACGCTGGCGAGATTATACAACTCGTCCTGCCTGGGAACGCCTCAGGATCCTCCAGGAGGACATTGCTGGGGATAGGGACGGCTGAAAACCCCTGTTGAGCCTGCTGCCACCGTGACCCAGCCAAGTGGAAAATGGTTGGTTGGATGGGCAATATCCCATGTACACCAATATCTGAATGTTTTATAATAATTAATTGCATTTTTAGCACTATTCTAGATACTTAAAGCGCTTTACATAAATTGGTTACCAATTAATACTACAGAACAAACTACGGATGGTTTGAAAGCTATATCGACAGCGAATTTGCACCAGATTTGCTCTCCCAACATATTACGATAGATTTGCTCACATACATAGAACACACAGACCGACTTTAGTTGAATTGGTCGGGCACTGATAGGAGGATGCAGCATGTTTTACTTTGTGATGGGAGGAGGAAACCCACACAATCATGGGAAGAACATGCAAACTCCATAAAAAGGTCCTTCGCTGAGGTGGATTTTAAACCCAAGACTGTGCGGCAACAGTGCTAACCTCTGAGCCAGTGTGCTGCCAAATGGTGCTGCCCACTTTTTTTACATGTGGGGTTAATTTAGACGTCAGGCAAATGCATTAAATCTCCTCTTGTGTTGTGTATGCACTGCAACCATGTTTGCAGGCTAATGCCACAAAGATTTTGACTGTGGGTAACCTGACCTCCTCGCTGCACTATGAGGTGCAGATACACTGTGTCTCCAATTCCAAGTGTTACTTGTGCCCATGGAGTAAAACCTTCATTATTCCACCTGGTGAGTTTGTAGTGCACTCACTGTCTTATATGATTTGATATGTATGCGTTCTTTCATCAGAATCCTTACTGTACTTAATCAATTGCGAAATATTATTGTCCAGGTACAAGTTAGCAAATTATATGGTAAGATACTGTAGTTTTATGATATTCATTGATTTATCTGGTTTTCTTCCAGAACTTAATGATATGCCCATATTTGAGACATTGGACTGTATTCTAAGAACCATCGGGAGACGTAGGTTGATTATAAGATTTAAGGTAATGTTATATATATTCAAATCTACTGTCATAAAATAAGGGGTAACCATGATGCAAAAAAGGTGCTCTCCAAGAAACCATCTTTCTTGATAAAATCAAAGCACAAACTGCCTGTACTCAACCAAGATTTACAGTATCTCAATGTATTGTCACTATTTGAGACTGTATTGACAAATATACACCCAATGAACCTTTTCCTCCCACTGTAGTTGGCCACTGGTGTGCAGGGCTTTAAAGTGACATTGAGGAAAGACTCAAGAGAGTCACCCCCTGAAGAGTGGAGAACAACGCAGCTTGAGCTCAGTCTGATACTGTCATATTCAACCTATCACCTCAACATCACTGCATTCAACAATGTTAGCACCTCTCCTGCTGCCATGCTCACCATACCGCCTCTGGATGATACAGGTTTGTTTGTAAAAGGGTGCTTTTTGTTTACTGTAGGTCAGACCAGATGTAGTCTTGTTTTGGTTCCTGTTGGGCATACCGTTATCAAACTGCCCAACCCTGATGACTACTAACTGGTATATTCAGACAGGGGATGTCTCCAGTTGAAATAGTGCTCCCAGTTTAGCATGTTAAGTAGTGGGGCATCTAATGTTGCACTAGCAAAGAATAAACTAAGAGCAGAGCCTCAATGCAAAAATGGTTAAACCTTAAGACACATATGCTCTTCTCTGAACAGAGGCTGTTGGTACTGTAAGAATCCCCTGTATTAAAGAATCATGACAGTATGAAACCAATAAATATAATCTAAAATCAGATATATTTTGAGGCAAACTATAGGCCATTTACATTCTGTGTTCTTAATCTTACCCTTCACGTGGCAGGATCTTAGTAAATTCAATATATATTGATTGACTAATATTTAACAAATGCAAAATTATTATTTTCTGCTCCAGGGATTTCAGTTGGGACTATTAAGGTCACATTCATTGATAAAATGTTGTTCAGGGTCTCCTGGCTGGATAACCTTACCCAGAACTATGGCTGCTTTGCGGTGGAGTGGAGGCAAAGAGGACAAAGGGCCACCTATCAGTCCTTCTATGAGAACCAGAACAAATATGAGGACATACACCTGGACGGTGTGTTTGTACCGAGATTATCTATTGCATGCATGGTGATGATCTGGTAGCTGTTGCTGGAACTGTTTAACAGATACAACTTACATGGATTTATTGCTACGGTGGTTAACAAAAAAAGCCTTTTTCCCCCAGGTTGCTTCACAATGTCCTTTAAGAACGTTTGCTTAGAAGTATTTTCACAGTCTTGATGTTTTTCTTTGAACAACTGACCAATGTGATTCCAACTTTTGAACACAAATAGAGCCGTTAAAGCCTTTCACAAGATACATCTTCACCCTTCTCTCATGGCCAAATAAACCACCTTGCAACTTGAGGCATCTCAACAACAGTGAGAGCACCTATGGAAGCGTCCAGGCTTACTTCTCTCAGGGAGGTAATCAGTTTGTTATGGAGTTTTATCTTTTTATCTACTGATGCATGTCCTTTCTTAGAATAACAGCCACAAATTGTTGACGTAATTTCTGAGCATATTTGTAGAAAATATTTTTTAATTCAGCTAGTAATTGGGGAATGATTTTTAGACCCTTCAATGAAAACTTGAATTAAACCGAGATTTATTATGCAGACAAAGAGATTATGTACCGAAAATGATTGCAATGTTAAGCATTACCAGGCCTATGTTTCCATATCTACAGCCCCTAATAAAGCCCCGTCTAACATCCTGAGCAGCAAAGTCACCCAGACATCAATAGTTTTGGAATGGTCTGCCCTGCCTGAAGAGAACCTTAGAGGTTTCCTACAAGGCTACCTCATCCGCTTTGAGGAAATACCCCCTGCAGGGTCCCCTGTGGAAAACGGCAAATATTCAACAAGTAAGAACGCTTCTATTCATCAATGACTGCTTACTCCATTGCTATCAGGTTAAGTCCTGTCCTGCTTTTTGCTTTCATGAAAAAATGAGTTACCCTTCACTGAGATTTCTGACCATTCTTAGCAGTAGCCCCTGGTAGGATCTTTCATGGCAAATTGGTCCCAAAGGAGGGTGCAGAATAAGCGCGATTCACAAAACCCCCAATGAAGTGGAACCTATGGCACTTTGGCACTCCACCTGGAAATCGGGGCATCCCCTGGAGGCAGACCCCGGGAAGATAATCTTAGGCAACCACCTGGTGGCCTTGGCCCAGCCCGAAGAAACAACATGAAGCCGCAACCTGGTTGGTCCATCTCCTGCAGCCATAGATAGGATTCTTACGAGTCACCGGCTGGGCGCTGCTGTATTGGAGTTTTCCCCGGTGAACGAGAGGGTCACCTCTTTGCGACTGCGAGTCACTGGGGGGGAAGGCTCTGACTGTTGTTTGTGCTTATGCACCAAATGTCCTTCTCTCTTGCCTTCTTGGAGTCACTGGGTGGGGTGGCAAGGAGATTTGCCCATAGATGCTGGTCTTCAGACATTGTTGGGCTGTCTTGGCTGACAGGCCTTTTTGTTGCGTGGAGGTCAGGGACGGTACCATTGGAATTGCAGATCGGGGTGGTGGTTCCTGATTTTTTTAAAAGAAGACCGGAGGGTGTGCTTCAATTATCGGGGTATCACACTACTCAGCCTACCTTGGAAACTTATGTCAGTGTATTGGAAACAAGACCCAGACCAATTGTCGAACCTCGGTTTCAGGAGCAGCAATGCGGATTCCGTCTTGGTCGTGGAACAGTGGACTAACTCTTTACCCGGGTGCTCCCTCTGGATTGGGAATGAGTTACTGCCTCAGGCAAGGGAGTTCAAGTATCTCGGGTTCTTGTGAGGGAAAAATTGAGCGTGAGATTGGCAGGGGGATTGGTGTGAAGCTCGCAATTTACCAGTCGGTCTTCTTTCCAACCTTCACCTAAGGTCATGAGCCTTGGTTAGTGACTGAAAGAATAAGTTTGCGTGTACAAGTGTCTGACATGTGTTTCCCCCATAGGGTGGGTAGACCTAGAACACGCAGGTGAGATAATTTATCTCGTCTGGCCTGGGAATGCCTCGGGATCCTCCAGGAGGATTTTGGATGGATAGAGATGGCATAATGTACTCTGCATAACAAATATGTAACAGTGTTAGCAGTTCCGGAAAGAAGTATTTTTTTAAATTAATATCAAACAAAGATGCAAAACCTGTCTGAAATGCCCCATTATTGGAAGCATTTAATACAAATTGAAAATAAATTCTACTTCCTGCAATATGTCATCTGCCAACAAACCAGACCCCATTGGCTCTATTAAGGGTTTACTGAGCGCAATGTGACTTGGGTGTACCCTTTAAAAGGCAAGCATGATTCTGAAAATGTGTCAAAATAAAAATGCTAGACGTCATTGAGCCTCTAAGGCCTGTGCTCCACTTGTGGATTATTATATACATAAATAAAACCACACATCAGCCTCTTTGAGTCTTTTGAAAAGCGCTTTATAAATATAATGTATTATTATTATTATTATCTAAGATACCTATTTCATTTTGTCTTAATTGATTTGCTTTGACAGAGATCACAGTGGGTCCCAATTTAACCAGACATGAGCTAGTGAATCTGACGAGAGGTGCAGTGTACCAGGTCCAAATGTCGGCATTCACCTGTGCAGGAGTAGGAGTATGGAGTTTGTCTGCTTACTTTGAAACAAAGTCATCAGGTTTGATTAATTGAGCAACCTTATTGTACACTTGTTCTCAGTGGTAATTTGGTATATATTTTCTTGTTTTTACTGAGTAAATTGTTTGCATATGTATTCAACTTCTTCGTACATGTACACAAAAAATACAATGTGTTCTGTTTTCTCACTGGCTCTGAGTAGTATTTCATCTGTACCCTAGATTACCCATCTCTACATGCTACAACAGCAGGCTTTGCAGTGTTGACTTTGACACTACTATGCATGGCTAGATTTCATTTTCCATGGTTAAATAGGTACATCAGTTGTCAATCAATGTTCTTATAAATTAAAGATGTGTGAAGAGCATTCCAGATTTCGATATATTATTTATTTCTTTCCTCAGAGTAAAGATGGCATTTTGGCCTAGCATACCCAATCCTGGCAACAGCAATGCTACTCAAAAAATAACAGGGGTAGGTCTTCTTTAACAAGTTGAACTCATTCACAAAACACCATGTCTTGCACTGTCACTCAAGCTTGTTCCGTAAAGTTCTAACAAAATGTACTTGAACACCTTTTGTGTCCATCCCAGAAGCTCATGGGACCCATCATACAGAGGCAAGAGGATTCCAACATTTCCCATGTGTTGGAGAGAACCACCCAGACAGTTCCAGGGTTCTCTTTGTTTACAGAGTCATTGCTCTATGGCACAGAATCAGATAAACACCCTGACTCATGTCTGAGAAGCAAAAATGCAGATGACCTGTCAGAATGTTGTTGCTGTGGGGACCAAGGCCAGGGAAGCATAGCTTCCACACCCCAAATAATCTACACAAAGGGAAAGCATTCGTCCAACCCTGGATTGGATGCCACACATCACACAGGCCCCGAGCCTAACCAGGCATCAGACCTACAAGGTGGCTCATTCGTTTTCCACGATGACTATACCACCATGGAGTGTTTCCAGCAGCTCCTGCCTCAGTGTCTCTCAGAGAGAGAGGTCAATTGTTGTTAACAAGGCTCCCAAGACACCATTGGAGGAATCAGACTTAATGTTTACCAAAAATATTACTGGGGTATATGCACCAGTGTAGCACCAGTCTGACAGAGCAATCTGTTCATCATTCATGCAACTTTTCCTTTGAAGAGGTGGCGTGGGCTCTAGCCAGGACGAAATGTGGGGTTAACCATGGACAGCTAACCACTGCACCACCCCGGCAGAGAGCAATGACAAAGACAATGCATTCTTGCTAACGTATTGAATTACATTCTATAATAGACTATCAAGAATTGAGTGAAAGATCAGTCACATTCTGACAGAGGAAAAGTCTCTTTATTTGATGTAATTTGCATGTGATATACTTTTCTTTTGAGTTTGAGGCTACACATTTTTAGAGGATTAATACTGTGACAACATCTAAGCCATCCAAAACAGTATTACAAAAAACAAATGGATTCTACTTGTAGCAAGTCAGAAAAAAACAAATACGCCACTGGATATTAGGTCTGTACATTATGCTAAGTAATGTTTTAATTTGTGAATTAAAATGTTGGATTTTGCACAACATGATCAGTATATAAACCTTAAATTCAGATCAAAGCTTGGGTGGCTTGTCCATTCAGAATATTCAAATGAATAAGGTTCATCCATTCAACACCATGGAGAGCAATGGTTTGAACTGGAAAACATCGGAGATGAAAACAAGCTTCAACCAGAAATGTTTTATAAAACCTAACAAAAGCAGATTACAGTAAAAATCTGCCATACAATACAAGAGCTTTGAGTAAAGCTCCACACCAGGGAACAACCGTTCTTTATCTTTGAGCAAACAGCTCACAACCAGAGTACTGTCAATGACCAAATACATCTGAAATTACACAGGGATGGCATCTAAAACCCTGGCAAGCAAAAGAAATATACAAAACAACGGTTTGCAATTGAAGAAAACACTACACAATAACCGATATAACATCCTGTATATTACTCAATATAATATTCCAAATACATTGTATTTGTATATTGATTACTTTCTTACCTTAACCATAAACTCACAATGCATCTCTGAATAACTTCATGTCTTTTAATACACCATTTTTGTTTTATTTCAGTCTAGGCACTTCACCTTATGTACTTGCAAGCAATGACCAACAGGGTCAAAAGAAACCGGTTCTATTGAAAGACAAGCTTAAAAGTAACGTTGTCTGTGCAGACACAGAAGTTGCACTTCTCTTTTTACAGTGGAGGTCTATATTGTTTAACATTAAACATTTTTGTTTTAATGCTTCATGGTGATAACAAGTAAAAGGAAACTGTAAATAAACCAACAATTACACATAAAGGAAAATCCCATCAACAAAAAGTTCATTATGTTTTGGTTCTCATTTTAACCCAATAACAAATAGTGATGTGTTCACAACAATATTTTAACAAATGTCTGCTTTTTCACTTATTCATATCAGATAACTTACAATGCAATCAAATAAAAATAACTTAAAGTGGAAAGCATGTCGATAATTAATTATAGGTGATGGCCAGGAGCAGAATTTGTTTAATGGTTATTAAGTTCAGCCATAAGGTACAGAGTCTCGAGGAGTAAGGTTGTAGAGGACTTCATATACAGGTCTAAGTGCTGTCAGCACTGGCTCGGTCCACCTCTGTGTGTGCCCTGCAGCTGCCATTGGGGCGCATGCACGGGGATGTCAGATTCTGACTGGGTGTGGCCAAATCTTCCCTTTCACTCTCACTGTCTTCCTTCTCCTTGTACTCCATTACCGCCTGAAAGACAACAGAACTAAGTTAGCAGTACAGTACATATTGATTTGAGTTTAACATTTCTATACACAGTGCATCCAGAAATTATTCATACCCCTTCACTTTTTCTACATTCTATACTGTAACAGCCTAATTCCAAAATTGAATAAAATATACTCAACATTCTACACAAAATACAGCATAACGAAAGTGAAAAAAGCATTTTTAATTTGTTGCAAAGTACTACAAATTGCACTCACACCCTTTACTCAATACTCTTCTGAATCACCTTTAGCAGCAATAATAGCCTCAAGCCTTCTTGAATATGATGCTACAAGCATGGCACACCTATTGTAGGGCAGTTTTTCCCATTCCTCTTTGCAGATCGTCTCAAGCGCGCACGGACACATGCACCCACAATACTGCATAATGACAGTCTGTGTATGCAGAATGTTGGAAAAAAAAATGATTTAAACAATTTTGGGATTAGGCTGTGTTATGGGAGATTCCTGAACTTAAGAAACTGTGAGATCAAAACCGAATATGTTTCAATTAAAAAGTTTAATAAGACTCACTTTTCAAAATACTTTTCATGAAAAGGATCAATCCACACAGTGTCAACAGACACTGCTCGAATGGAATGATAAGGAACATTCAGATTCAACCTGTCTATATACTTGCAAGGCCATCCCCCTCTGGGAAATAAGTAACTAATGAAGCTATCCAGATGTTTGCTTAGGCTCTCTCTCTTCCTGAAGTTCTTATCTGTGGGCATCAGGGTCCTGAACACCCCTGGTCCTCAGGTCACCAGATAGTTGTTAACATGAGGTCAATACTAGTTCAGACCCTTACCACAGATAAGAACCCTTTTGTTCCTAACAGGAAATGTAGATTTAACACTATTTCTTGGAGACATTTCCTTCTTAGACTAAACAGCCTTCCACACTAATTTATGACAAACAATCTGTTCAAGCAGTCTAGTGTTAAACAAGATTCATCCATAGGCCTTACTATTGCTCTTAGTCTAATTTCTGCCATCACAGCTGTAACATAATGAATACATTCTGAATGCACTGTAGATTAACACCGTTTTACATGTACAGTATAAACAGGGTGGGGGGAAAAAAAACAAAAACCTGACTGCATCACTCAATAAACTAGAAGAAATAGAGCTTTCTGGTAAAGCAAGTTGTTTTTGCTATGTTATCAGAGGGAAGCCAAAGAAGATAACACTCATACTCACTGACTGATATTTTGTGCAAGCTTCCACCTCTAAATGTCAGCGGCAAGATAAATCTTGATTTAAACAGGTCGGGTGAGGCCTATCTAGTTAGCCTAAAAAGTAGGCAAGAGACTTTGACCAGGGAATTGCTGTCAATGAGTATGTAGAGAAGGTGTTCTTCTGAACCTTAATGAAATGTCCCCTTTAAATGCAGATAACTTTTACTAAAACAAGTCCTACATTTATTGTGCCATTCCAGATCAGGACACTTGGTAGACTTTCTGTCTTTGAGGATGAAAAACAAGATCAATGGGGTTCCACTAGTGATCAACTCATCCCTTCTGAAAACATAGACCGCTTTCTCTAGTCAAGTAGGTCAGCAACGTTTTGAATACTTTTGAAGTCTTTATGATAAACAGCAAATATGTTTAACCAAAACCTACGATTTACTTTTTGACCAGCCATCGTCTTAAAAACCTGTGGACAATTCGCTATCAAAAGGTTTTTTGACCTTCCAACCTTAACAGATTTGTCTTTTCGTTCTGTCTTTTTGTCTTTTTCCCAGCTGCTTTTCTTCCTGGAAGAGGAACATTCTCGTCGCTCTCGGTCTTGTCGCTTGTCTTTCTTCCCTCTGGAAAAATAAATATCCGTCTGGCTAATAATTCAACTTGATAAATATCATAAAATAAACAGCATTTTAACTAGCATCCCATTATTCACATAAAATTAAATGCTCAACATTTATTGAGACACAACTAGCCACCAAATTTAGGATAAACCTAAAAAATCTCTTCGGATCGATTGCTAGATTAGTTTAGCGAAAAACAGACAGAAGTCTACACAAATCTTTGTTTAGGGTAATGCAGGTAAATTATTTGCAATTTGAACACTTGCGTTGAAAAGTTTACCCAGACATGACGGACAACTTGTTCAATGAAGATCCAGTTTAAAATATCTGTCATTGGAAACTATTGAGGCATTACATTTCAAGATGAATTATGATGAACACTTAGACCAAGTGTGTATATAATACCACAAATTAGAAGGTATAAACTTTCATCCTATACAGGACACTTTTATACAACACTCAAAATTTTTCAGTTGGTTGTTCAGTTCAGGTATATGTTTAAAAGACAACTTAGATCTGTTTCTGTAAACATAAATAAAGTAATTTCAGGACCTATTCTGACTAATTTATTGCCATACAATGCTAGCAGGCTTTGGCAGTGGTCAAATTGTAAAAAGTTAAAAAGGGGGGGGGGGGGGGTCGTGTAAATATATATATATATATATAACAAAATATATAATATATAATCATATATATATAATATTTTTGGTCATTAAGCCATTTCCGTGACCTTACAATGTGGCAAATCATTCAAGAACAAACCCCGAAAACATTTTAAAAGAAAAGCTCAACAAACATACCTTCATGGCTTAGTTAGGGGCGAAAGAAACAATGTTCAGTTGAGCCGTCAAATGGGATCAAATTAAAGAAACATCCAGGACGGAAGGTGCCCAATGAAAACCCAAAAAACACCTGCTCTCAACCCAAGTCTATTCCAAAATATTGGCCTTTGAATTGCTCATCCCAGAGTTTGGCACAATTAATATTATAGTATCCTATCATGTGTATGTTGAAATATGAAACATTCTTAGTACGCGCCCTACCTCTTAGGTGAAGGCGATCTGGCTTTCCTTCGTGGGCTTCTGGAACAATTTCTACTCCTCTTCCTGTGACCTCTAAAAGAGGCAATTTGGAGACCAGGTTATTGCTGACAGAATTTAGAGATCCCATGACCGGTTTGTGTTGAGTATTTGGTAAATGTGACTATTTCCTGATCATGTTTTAAAATATACTTTTTAATGTACATGTTTAAGGATTTATTAAGATGGATCATAAAAACTAGGAGGACCAAAAACATATGTCTATAACTTCTTCTTTTTTTTTGCCACGTCTCCTTTTTCTGAACTTCATCAAATTCAATTGGCACCCAACCTTTTAAGTCATCATCATCATCATCATCTTCATCCGCTTATCCGAGGTCGGGTCGCGGAGGCAGCAGTTTTAGCAGGGCTTCCCAAACTTCCCTTTCCCGGGCCACATTAACCAGCTCTGACTGG
>JAVQJS010085103.1:0-10019 GCA_036024795.1 Galaxias rostratus | reverse complement strand
TGCCCCCCCCCCCCCCCACTCCCCTCCCTCCCTCCCCATGCCCATGCCAAAGTCAGACTGCGGTGTCGTGACGGTGGGGGTGCTTCATCCTCCTTGCTGCAGTATGTTGGCCTCGACTTTGCTCAGTCATGCTACGGCAGCTTCTCTCTGCACGAGAGGGGTCTTTCCTGTGCTGGCTCGTAGTATGGTGGTCGGTGTGTCAGAAAAATTCATTTGAAGTCCTTCAGGAGCTCCTCTTTGACGGCAGGGCTCTGGGACATCTGCAATGCAGAAGTCTATATATAGCAGGGGAGAAAGGGTGCTGGAGTAACACAACGAATCAGAGAGGGGTAGAGGGAAAGGGGGATGGTAGGTGGCGTTGAAAGAGGGAATAATTAATAATCACTGAAGAAAATTGTTTAAAACTAAATTAGGAGAGGTGAGGAAACATCTAAAATTACTGCAGACAGATGGCTACTATCTTTTGTGGGCATATTATTTAGATTAGATGAACTGCATCAACTTTTTCTACTGTAAAATATTTGCAAGGATTACATAGAGGCAAAACAATTCATGGTTCTTGGTAATGTTGAATAATCGCTGTCTTAAATAAATTTTTGTATTTATAGTGTTTGTGCTGTAAGTATTTTTCGACAGCGGTGTTGTGTTGACAGACCATGACAAGGTCAAAACTGCCTTTTTTGCTCTGTAACTAGCGCTTAACTCAATTTCAAGTGGTAATGTAATCATTGTCTTGCAGCATCCTATCAAGATGGATAGTGAGGTCTAGTCTATGATTGCCAGGGCCAAAATGTATGACCTTATCTCCACAAGTCTCAGGGGGCCAGTGGAGGAGGAGAGCGGTTCAATTATGTATGCATTTGGAGAAGAACAAATCTGCTGACGGCAAATCTCAACCGTGCAGTTGGTCAGACAAATCAAGGACGGCCCAGCCTGCTGAATTGATCACGTTCCTATACTTTCAATCAGTCCGCCCCTTCATCCGAATCAATCTCTCTCTCTCTCTCTCTCTCTCTCTCTCTCTCTCTCTCTCTCTCTCTCTCTCTCTCTCTCTCTCTCTCTCTCCATCCCTCTCTTGTTGCTCTCTCTTGGTGTCAAGGAGCAAGGACAGGCCATCATTCATGTTGTGACCAGCGGACAGATACATAAAAACCCTCCGTACCCTACACTTTCACACAGTTGCAAGGGTTGCAAAAATGCTTATTGGATCGGACTGAGTCATTAACTTACATTATGGTCATCTAATTGATGGTACAAATGAAGGGTCCTCGTTAAACGTTAAAACCACTAAAACTATCGTGGTAGCATCATTCAGATGTATTTATTTCTCTTTTCCTTGAGTGGTATATTTAATTGAAATGTTCAACATTCACACGTGCTGGTCTTTTATTTCCTGTGTTCTGTGCTGCTATCGATTGTTTGGGGTTGCTGATGATGTTGTATGTCGCAGCCTGTGTGTTCTGGCTATCCATGCCGGCAAAGTAACAGGACTGGTTGGAAATTAAGCCCTTCCTTTCAACAGCTCTGCTGGTGGGCCCCCTGGCAACAGTCATCCATCTTACCTAACCCCACCCATCTTATCTGAAGAAGGCTGCCCAAGAGATGTGAAGAGACAGACTTGTCACTGTGCAGGTTTGCCCGATGTGTACAGCAGTACTCTACCTGTACATTTACAATCTATGCTCGTTAGCGCTTTAATGATTTTCATTCATGCTCCATGACACTGAAGTCACAAGCTAAATAACAGAGCACCATTATAAACGATCATAACATTATTCAGGGTACAACTATTGTCAGCCACAAAAAGGTCTTTTCTGGCAATGCAAGTATTAAATGTGTTTTTTTTCTGGTGACCATCATAACATCAAAGACACACAGATGCTGAGTGCTTGGTTAATAAATGGCTTTATTTGGCTTAGGGGGAAAGATCACTGTATGAGATAGCAGCACATACAGTCACAGTAGTATAGCAGAATGGTCTGTAAAGTGTGAACCACCAGCGCAAAGATGTGAAATGCATGTGGAAATTCTTTGTAGTTTCAATCATGGTTAAGGCAATTTTATTTCTTTACACTCAACAAACTAAATCCAGCTCAGCCCAAGGTATTAAGCTCCAAGAGTGGCCATGCAATCAAAGCCTGTCAATTGATCCATTTGTCATAAAGCTTGGAGAGAAAAAATGAGGAATTATCTAGTTTCTAGTCTAATACATTTGTCTCTAATTGTCCAGCTACATATGCGCTCACAGAGAGTTCTCAAAAATATTCGGGAACTCAGGCCATCGTACAGTTTAGTGTAATTGGCCAAATTCCAACACAAATTGTCCCGTGCTACCATAGTCTATATTCTATCCGGTCTCCTCCTACTCTCTTAATCACACCAACAGCCCCTTGTGACCCTGAACCTTCATACCGATTAAATTCCGCTACAGTGGAACATCCTGACTTGACTTCTATTATCTATCTATCTTAGGCAGAGCGGGCGAAAAGTTGTGTAGCTCTCTGCCTCATCCTGCACTGCTGCATGGTTCCGGTGAATAGCCCTTATGTGCGGCGACGTGCCATGTCACCGGTACTCTAGAGGCTTTTTGACCTGGTCGCCAACTGCAGTCTGAGTGAAGGGCTGTCACTGTCACCACCTGGGACCCTACCATTGACCCCCATTACCATCTTCTCCTTTAGTCTCCTTCCCCCAACTGTGCAGAAATCCCTATTAGACAAATAGGCAAACTAGACATGACCTAAAGGGTGAACAGAACAACTACTTTAAACAGGCCTGCTACGTCTGAGAACTAAGCTACACTCGCTACAATAAACTGGCCTGATTTAGGGGAGGAGTGGATAAAACTATCTGACAAGGACTGGATCAATCAAGAGGAGGTATTCATACATAAAAATAAAGTGTGATATATAGCAGCATTTTCAAACATTAAACATTTCATGTCGGGGCACCTCCCAAACAACAGATGCTGATCAATGCACTTAGCGTCTACGCCTGAGAATACTTCATAATCACATTATCCTATACATTTTTCTAATTACCTGGTTGTCATTCGTGCCGTGCTAATACAGTTGCAGTGACACAAAGATAGAACGATGAATGACTCTAATAAATGATCACATATTATTTTGTTACAGTGGGAATAAATAAATACAAATAAAATAAACGAATGAGGTGAAAAGAATCTGCGAATGAAAGAGGGAAGAGTTTGACCATATATGTGAAACTCTCTTTATCAGAGGTTATTGAACCAGAAATCCAGAACAGCAATTCTTTTGATTTCGTTCCATGACTAGCCAACATTCAATCAATCACATACAGTGGTAGCTTCTAACTTTTACACTAGAATTCAAATAGCACCGTAAAAGTTTACAGGTAAAAGTTGCTTTTGTGTGTTCCAGACCAGTGTGCTGTCTAAAAGTCGGAACCCCATACCAGGACCCGTTAAGTACTTTCTAGATCACTACAATTCTTAACCGCATCACTTTTCACTAATGGCACATTTGCTGTTTGGTGTTGCAAGGGACTCAACTTTCTCCTCTCTCGATGAACACGACAAAATCATAAGGCTTTCCTTTCCACTCTGGCCTGCAATTTTTGCGTCATCCCCTAGAATGGCAAACCATGACGGAGGCTCTTGAGCACCTTATCCACAATAGATTGATGGATTCAGCTCTTCCGTCATGGTATTCCATCTAGAGCCCATCAAAGTAGGTGACTACGAATCATCTACCCTTCAGACCAATGAGCAAGGCAGACTCACGTCTGACCTAACCAGAGAAATAAAGATGGCATGAGGCATCCGTCATGAGTGAATATCTAAATTGTATGTGCGACTGTATGCGCGTGTGTGCGTGTGTGTGTGTGACTGTGTGTGCATGTGTGTGTTTGTGTGCAAGGCTGGGCCAGTGAGTAAGTGTGTGTGCCTATCTGCTTGTATGTTTGTGTCCAGGTGAAACAGAGAAAGAGTGACAGAGGGAGGGGTCCACAGTAGGGACTGAGTGGACTGTAATGACACGGAAGGCATGAGTGATGAGAATGATGAGGCAAGGGATTTAACTCTTGCTGCTCTTGGTGCTTGCACTTCCCTTCTTCTTATCCTTCTCATCCTTTTGCTTCTGCTCTTCCTCCTCATCCTCTTCCTCCTCGTCCTCGTCTCCCTCGCCCTCTCCCTCATCCTGGTCATCCCCATCCTCTCCCTCCTCTCCGTCCATGGCGGCCTCCTCGGTCTCGTCTTCCTCGTCGTCCTTCTCCTCGTCCTCCTCCTCCTCTGGCTTGGCTACAGACCTCCTGTAGGGAGCAGAGGCTCCCAGGGCGTAGGAGCGAGAGGATGAATAGGAATAACCGGGGTATCCAGACTGGAGCATGTTCCCGCCCACTGTGCTCAGACGAAACTCTTCTCCTTCCAGCAGCTTCCTGCTCACACACACACAGACACAGAGAGACACAGAGTCAGGGCCTAAGAGACAGACAAGGAGGGAGTCTAAAAGGGAAGACTAAAGGCATGCGAACAAACTATTTTGTATTCATATCTTGGTCTAATAATAAATAACCTGCACCCTTGCCGATGCCAAAACATGTCAGTGAATCTATTAATGATTTACCTGTAAGCAGCAATCTCAATGTCCAGCGCCATCTTGACATTCAGCAGGTCCTGGTACTCACGCAGGTGGCGGGACATCTCCCCCTTGGTGCTACGCAGGGCAGTCTCCAGCTGTTGGATAGTTTCCTATACACACCAAAGGTACATACTAATTTAGCATTTGTACTACTGAAATTAAAATGATTTTCTAGATTGAACCTAATGTGACACTGCAAACCAAGTATTGAAAAATAGCTGCATTGTGCGCACCACCAACCGCCACCTACCTGCATCTCACCCATCTCGTTGCTATGGCGGTCCTCCATATCACCCATCTGCCTCTCAAGGGCCTCGTTGTGACTCCTGAGGGCCTCGATCTCCAGAGTGCGAGCCTGCAGCTGCCTGCGGTACTCAGAGAGCTCTTCTTTGGTCTGCTTGACAGCGTCGTTGTTGCGGGCGGCTGCCTCAGACACACTGGCAAACTTGGAGCGGTACCACTCCTCTGCCTGGTTCTGGTTCTTGGCTGACAGGGTCTCATACTGGGCCCGGATGTCTTTCAGAGCCACCGCTAGATCCGGTTTGCTCATATCCATTTCAACAGATACCTGCAGGCAGGAGTACAAGCAGCAACATATCAATACACTGACCATAAATCAATGTTGTGAATAAAGAATATACAAACAATATAAATAAATACAAATATTTAAATTCAAATTTGTTCAGTAAAATGAATTATTAGGTGTTTTTTACTGAAATGTATTTGTTGTTCCATACTGCATGAGTAAGAGCCTTCTTCTTGCACTCTTGTAGTTACTGTCAGCTCAGGGTGTTGCTGAGGTAGAATGCCATGACAGGGCAGACTAATCCATTGACTGATTGTAACTAATTTCCAAAATAGTAGGGATTTTACCATCCATTTATTTGAATTATGGAATGTTAAACGTAACACTTGATGTGTGTGTGTGTGTGTGTGTGTGTGTGTGTGTGTGTGTGTGTCTCAAGTGCGTGCAACCCGTGCACATGTCGTGTGCTTAAGAGTGTTTGTGGTTGTCTGTTTGAAATAGTTTTCCAAACTAGGCCAATATTTCTTAATATGAGATCTGAGTAAAATTGGAAATAAGTGGGGGAATTCATAGATTTCGAGTCATGTCCGAGGGACCCATTTGCATGAGGGTTACCCCGACTCGCGTCCAAGGATGGCCACACCTAGATTCTGCGCAAATGTGTTGACCATGCACACCTCTCTCTCTGTCTTTTTCTGTCTCACACAAACAATTAACCATTCAGTGTTCGACAAATTATCGGTATCTTATTGGTCTATATTGTTCCCTAAACAAATTGACATCACTTCCTCCAGAGCTGCCATTCCAGTTGTTGAGAACTATTTTTTTTTACCTAATCTCTATTTTTTGGGTGAGTTTATCATGCTAATGACGCTGCTTCAAACAGGCAACTCCATACGAAAGGATAGCGGTGTCGTGCTGAACTTAACTGCGGTGTCATAAATCTTCTCGAACTGTCTCTTATCGCAGTGCGCAATCATTATTTTTGCTCCTGCACAGAGCGTAATTAACTATTTTATCCACTCATACCTACACACTATGCTTTTTGATCATTTAAGTTACAGGTAAATGGAAAATCTTTCACAAAATAATTAATGCCAAAACTACATTTGAGAATATATTCCTTATTATATCCTAATGTAAATATAAAGTGGTTAGATCAAAGTGGTGGATGGCAATGTTCGCACCTGTGTGGCCTGCAGGGACGCTTGCAGCTCCACGAGTTCCTCCTCGTGGACTTTCCTGAGGAAGGCAATTTCATCCAGAAGGGACTCAACTTTCTTCTCCAGCTCAAGTCGTGACAGAGTGGCGTCATCCACGTCTTTGCGGTAACTTTTTAGGGTGTTGTCCGCATCCTCACGGAGCCTCGTCTCCTCGTCCAATTTCTCCTTTACCTGGTCCAGCGTCTCGTTCATTTGCACGCAGTCCACATGCATCTGGCTCTTCTCATGGGTCAGCTCCTCAACGCGCGCCCGCAGCTCGCGGATCTCCTGTTCGTACAGGTCATGGAGACGAGAAGGCTCGTTGTGACGCTGACGAAGCATGGAAACTTCAGCCTCCAGCACCTTATTCTGCTGCTCAAGATTGTGCACTTTATCGATAAAGGAAACAAAGCGATCATTCAAACCTTGCATCTGCTCTTTCTCGTTAGTGCGGATTATTTTCATTTCGTTGGTGACGGCTGTTGATTGAGTCAGATCAATGGAGTCGGGCATGGGTGAAAAGCTGCGACCGGCTCCCACTTTACGGTAGCCGGAGGATGTAAGCGAGGACGGTGAGCTATAGTTGCGGTGTGCGTTGGAGCGGTATCCCGTGGAGAGGCGAGAGGGGCTGCTGCCCATGGACACGCGGCTTCGGGGCGCATCTCCAAAGATCTTCCGATAAGAACTGCTAGAATACATGTCGCTCGAGTAACTCATGGTGTAAGCGAAAGAGTGGAATACCGACCTTTTATTTCAGTTATTTGATCTCACTGCCCGAGTGAGTTTGAGTTGAGTGTGTGGTGAGAGAGAGAAAGTGAGATGCGACTGATGACCGCCCAGACAGGTGCTTTTATAGTGATGGAGCTCGAGCATCATTTGACGCAGGGGTGTCAGTGGATGGGGAAACCTGCAAGCTCCTGCAAAAAAACTCCATTCTCTGGGGAAATCTAATTCACTCATGCAGCAACTGTTTTGCCTATGTACTATGGGACCTTAACCACACGCAACCCTCAGAGAAAATGTGAGCATAGAAAATACATTTAGTTTTTTAAATGAATAAAATGGGGAATGTAAGCTTAATTAAATTACACAAACTGTATTCTGTACCCCTGAAAAAGTATGCAGGCCAAAGATATCCCTTAAAAGTCCAGAGTTGGACTTAGTGCTTAAAATTGTAGGTCACAAAAGTGGTTCCTTCAAAGTAAACATTTTGAGTTGATAAACATTTTCGTATGTTATTTCACCCTGCTAAACACTACCAATGCAGTTTTTCTTTGCTGCCCCAGCAGAATGGCTGGCATGGGATCGATGTATGTAGAACTGTGCGCCAAAGAGTATGTGTGTTATGGTGCCGTAGTGCAGCATTCCACAGACCAGACCTCTGCAATATCCGAATATTCGATGAGCCTTGTCGGCTGGGTGGCCTCTGAAATGGATAAGGACCAGCTACATGACACTGCACATATAGAATAGTACATGTACACCATAATGTATATGTACTAAGTAGAAAACAAATCCTTAATAAATTGTAATTGTAAATAGTTCTAGAAATGTGCATGCATTTTATATATATATATATATAAATGCAATAATATATATTATTGTCTCAAAAGTATAAAGCTCAAGCAGTTTTGGCCCATGGCAAGGATATTGACTTGAATGCTGCATGCTGTCTGTTGCTAGTGCTGCTGGCCTCGGTGCTGATCCAAGCGGGACACCAACCACGCCCCTGTAAAGCATAAAAAAACGTGCCCTTTCTGTCCGGACTGCAGGTTTTCTAAGATTCTAATAGCGCTACATGCCAAACAACAGTGTAAGGCGTCTCTAATTAGTCACATATTAATAGTCGCACATTTCAAGTTGATCTAATTGTACGAATTGTTTTCTGTATTTATTGTAGCCAAGACTAGGCTGTTATATAGAACATATTTGTACGAAACCGTCACGGATTAAAAATGTTGCAGTAAAAGAAATCCGAAAGCCACACTTAGGCCATCAACATGAAGAGATGTTGTAGTGCACCGAGGTCTAAAACCCTTACGGTGAGCTTTAATAGATCATGTAGGCCTATATTTTAAATTGTTATTAATAATAAGTGATACAATATTTCCCCGTCAGTTTGGAGAAAAAACTTAGATGCCTTGTAATAAAATGTAAATATACACACGTACATGGTAGCCAGTAGATGGCGGAAAAGGATTTGTATTATTATGAAGGACTGAAGGTGGTGACGTGAGATACCGTTACCACCAAATTCCAAGTATTCATCAACGAAGGAGAAATGTATGAAGATACCGCACTATTCAATACATCTTTACATTCCACCCACCAACCTGTTAACAATCCACTCAGACAATCAGTTGCCTATATTTACTCAGACTGAAAACCCTTCATCTGTCCGCAGCGGCTACACCCCGAAATGTTCACCTCAACTGACCTCAAAACCAACGACTAACTTCACTTTAGTGACAGCAGACGGTTAAGGTGAAGTCTGATACGGAGAATCCTGTGAAAAACACGATAGGCCTACACTATTCTCTGCAGACAACAGTATCCCTAACACACTCGAACCCGCGCGCGCGCACACACACACACACATGCAGACAATCACGCAGGCGTGCGCGCGCACACACACACACACACATACACACACACACACACACGGTCTACTGCACAGTTCAGTAGCTTCCTGCAAAAAAAAATCCTTAGGGAAATTTTGCTTTTGCTGAGACTAAGCAAGAAATCAGACTCGTTTATAAATCAGATTTTTCCATGTTGTTAACTGAAATTTCAAGTGCAATGTTGCAGATTTCAGAAACCTAGTAATCTCAATGTATATAAGATTAGTAAATCAAGCTGTCTTTTGATGAAATAAAAAGGGACTAAAAAGAACAGAGCTACAATACCATTCAAAAGTTTGGACAGACGTAAGTGAATGGGAAACTGTCAAAACTTTTGACTGGGACAGCATTTCAATATGTTATTATTTAACAAGTTCAATCACTCCGTATTACAAAAAGAAAATAGGTTACACAGATTATTAATATAGGGCCTTCATTGTATGTACTATCTGACTGTACTTTCGGGGTGGTTCTTTGGGTGGTTGGATGACTCTGGACACTGATCCATCCTAAGTGTTGTGAAAGCCTTGGAGACCACAACGCAGCAACGCTCCTTTGAAAAGTGTTTCTCCATGGCTGCTTTGAAATGCCAGGTGCTTCCCGTCTGTCGACCAAGGCTCTGTGAGAAACTGCTGGCCACTCAGTTTTTTCTCTTTTTTTTCTGTTTTGGACAAATGCATCATGTCTGATGCACCTCGTTCACTTTGGTCTCCTGAGACTCCGTCAAATCCACACAATTGGACAGAAATGCACACATGCAAACACAACACCTACACACAAACCTGCGCGCAAACCACAAACACACGCACACCCAAAGAAACATTAATGGTTTCATATCTCTCCTCAGATTTGGACTAACTCACTGAGTAGTTTCATGATGAATTGCGTCTGGCTTCAATTCTAAACAATCTACAATTATTTATCATTAGCCAGGAGAACCAGTCAAATAGTTCTATCCATCATGGATCTTAGATCAACTGGCACTCAAATAATTAGATACTACAATGTATTAAGCTTTTGGTCTATCACTGTTGAATTCAAGGTTTCAAGG
>JAVQJS010085100.1:0-19673 GCA_036024795.1 Galaxias rostratus | reverse complement strand
ATTTACGGCAGAGTATTGTAAATCATGATATAATGGCTATTATTAAGTTAAGTTCAATTGGGCTGCAAATTGAGAATTGTATTCCAAAAGTCCTAAATCATAGCCGATGAAAAGTGTGGGTTAACTAGACTCATTCTTTTCAGTGAAAGAGCAAGACAGTTAATGACATTTTACCTTGAATCTTCTTGTGGATAAATAAATAACAGCCTTACGCCTGTAGAGATTTTTCAATCTAACAAAAGAGCATGCACATACATAATTTTGCAGTATTGGCTCCAGCAGGGGAATTTGCTAGCCTGCTATAAATCACACAACTACTCTGAAAACATCACGGATCCCGCCTTGGTCCCCCGGGCAACCTGACAGCAAAGCCCTGTCTTTACCCATGGCTGTTCAAGAGCCTTTGAAAGCCTTTGTCTGCATGGGAGCCCGAGAGCATATCTTAATTCAAACTAATGTTTTAATTAAAGCCAATGCTGGTATTGAAGTGTTGTGTGCATGCACATGTCACCTTCAGAGAAAGTAATCAAATCTGCTAGCAACCAGCTAGCCAAAAGCCATCAGCTATGACACTCCGAACATGAAAGTGGCAGGACTTACAGATCTTGTGCTTCCCTTTCATGGGGAATTTCACCACCAGCTCCTGGGGGTTGGTGCAGATGAAGACAAATGGGGAGGCCGACTCCTCGCAGATCCCGGGATACTGGCAAGAGACAGGAACCAACAGTCAACGGATTACAATAGACACACATAAGCGGTGGGGCAATGGCCTAATATTTAATTACACTGTTAAACATGCAATTAATTCATTAATAACTGATTGTATTCTTGAGCTGAAAGAGGTGTAGGTGCTATGATATTGTACAAAGTTACACCTACATTTAGTATAAAGGCATGTACTGTGACAGCAGTTATATGCAATTGAACCAAGGACAGGATTTATACACGACACATGTGACAGCCACATCCAACTCAAGCCAAGATAAAGTGCATTACACAGCCAGGTCCTAATTGACACCCCTGCTACATATCAAAGGAAAGAGAAGAGAAAGACGCTGGGCTTTGCCATATTGATTTGCCTCTCAGGTGAAAGTGGGGAATTGACTGACACACTCATGACAAAGGAGTCATCTTTGCAATCACGCCAACAGGCCAACAGCTCAAAGCTCATCCAATTTCCTCCAGCGTTATCAGATATTACCCATGATTCCATCTTGCCCGGCAGGAAGCCGTAGCTTTTCATGACAGCACACATTTTTTCTTCCCTACCCACTCAATGGAGATCTGAAGGTTGTGACAAAGTTGGGTCTTTTAAAGGGAAACGATGGAGAAAGCAAACTCTCTATGTGGTCTCTGACAGATGATGGAAATGTTTCCTTGGGATAACAGTGCAGTCAACTGTAATACTCCAGTAAGTGATAAAAGATTATATCACTCAAGTTCCCACTCAAGAGTGTAGTAGGCGTTCACAGAAAATAAAGAACGATTCATGCAGTGATTCAAGTTAAACTTTCCAAGGGGTGAAGTTCTAGTAGGAGATGATACAGTATGCCTTAATCATCTATGAACACGGACAAAAGCAAGGAATTAAAATGTCATGTTTAATATGAAATGATGAAAGGTTTAAAATCTGAAATGATGCTGAGGTCTGCATGGAGGTAAATAAGAAACCCCAGATTATTAACAGAAACAGTGGAAAAAATGTGACTAATTAAATCAACACATCACAGTAGCAACTTGTTGAAAAAATACAAAAATGTATGTTGTGAGCCTGACCCTACCCAAAAGAGTGTTTTAACAATTGAAGTCTGTTTTAATCTTCTCACCCAACGCCACTGCTAAACTACTGTGCTAATCCAACAGCAAAATGGCAGTATTACTCTCTCTTTTTTCTAGAAAACAAAATGGTGCTGATGACGGTCCCGCTAAATTCAGATGACTGTACACAAAAGCCTTGGTGTTCATGCGAAATCCTGCCTGGTCTTTCATCCTCCATTAGCTAATTAGCATTTAAAGCTGTTGAATCAGTACTAGCTCTGCCTCCCCTCCCCCACCTAATTGTTTCCATAACGTGTTAATCAAAAGGGCATGAAACAGCGGGCTATGCAATGAGGCTGCTCACTCAAACACTCCAATTTAGCAGTGATCTAATGCAGTCAGAGCAGACGGTAGCTCGATGAGAAAGAATTGGACATACTCGTACATTAGGTTAACACCAACACATTTCCCAAAAATGTATTTAACCTCAAGTCAAATTGACTATTTAATTTGGTGTTTTGTATTTGGATAGTTAAAAAGCAAAACAACAATGAGATAACTATAAAAAAAAGCATTGGAACCAGTTATACCAGGATATAAAATGTTTTAATCCTACAACAACCTCATAAAAAACAACTGCAAGAAACACAGCCTATTGTAACCTTTTGGACTCGGTTTCTCTGGCGGTGGGAACCAGATGAAAGCTGCTCTAGGAGGTAAACCATTCGTACAACACAGCCCCATTGAAGGAAAACACAACCCCCCTATAAACACGCCAGGGAAGAACCTTGCAGCTTTCACGTTGTACAACTCTGCCAAGTCAATAAACTGCCCATTCTTTTCCATTTGCTGGGATATTGCCAGCGGGCTGCAACAACAACCGACTGTATTAATATAAAACCCCTCACAGTCTACTGGAAGAAAATGTAGCATACATAGAAGGGCAGCCTTCGGACTACTGATCCTGGCTCAGAGGGCAGGGGGAGGGCACTGTGGACCCAGTGTCCTCATAAAAAAGTAATTCTGCTTAGAGGTTTGAATTAAGTGCCATTCAAGCACCATCTTTCTGAAATAAGCTATGCTTACTTAGCAAAGGCTAAAACTTACCCTTGAGACCCACAATTAAAGGAAAGTATCTTTACTAAACCACCAAAGAGAGAAATGGGCATTGACAGAGAGAAGCCAAACTGTTAGTCTAGGCTTGTCAAGTGACAGCAAGACAAGCCAACCACTGTTCACTCCCACCTCTTCTGCTTTGCTCCTTCACTGGCCCTTTTCAGCTGCTGTCGGCAATTAGAGAGAGCAGAGACAAGCAATCTCCTTCTGGGCGGCGGGGCCAGGCCAGAACAGGCGTGTGGAGCGGCCGTGTGGTAATAGGGGGCTGTGAGGCTGTCCCCAGCCCCAGCCCCGGCCAGGCCCCGCTTGGCTGCACTCAATCTCAGCCCAATAAAAGGGCCTTCATTGGCAAGGCGCTACTGAATCAGAGCAAGGAGCATGAGGCTTTTTAAATGAGGCGGGTGGAAAAGAGGGGGGTGGGGTGTGGAAGAAAGACGTGGAAGAACAAGATGTAGAGGTTGGATATAATGGAAGGACACAAGAAAAGGGTAAAGAAAAGACAGAGGAAGGAAATCGAGATAAAGGAGTTGAAGAAATATAAAAGAGGTCCAAGTACGGGACTATTGCTGTGAATGGAATAGGCTATCAATAAATACGTGGGGGAACTATTTGCTGCTTTTTAGCTACGCCTGAGGAAAAATATTTTTGCTTGAAAACAAACATTTTAAGGAATATGCTACACAACAAGGGGATTGTAAACATTAGCATATTTAAATATCTGAACATCTTAAAACCTTTTATCTAAATATTAAATGGATAAGGTCACCAAGCTGTGGCTACTATGTAGATGGTGATTAAAATTTAAACATAGTATTTTACAGAATCAACGCATGTCAAGCTGAGGAGTTAACATTAATTATCTAAGAGAGTCCGACACTGCCTCTAAAATGTGTAAATTATTAATACTCTGAATGCTAGGAGAGTCACATTTAGATATTAAAAGCTCAGTGAGATGAAGGACCAAAAACACTAAGCTGCCAGAAAACCATGCCAATATGGTAAGATACACATATTCTTTATTTCACTGTGAAAAAGAATACAGTGTCATCTATAAGTCTAGCCAATAAAGCTTTACATAATTTCCAACAAATACAAATAATGCTAGTCTTGAATTGCTATATATTGAGAATTGAGCAAACAATATTTTTTAGGATCACAGGAGTTTATTTGTAATTAATTATATGATTCAATGTGCAACAAACATAATCACGAAACTCACTTAAAGCCAACCTTGCTTAATAGCAAGCCAGTCACACATTAGCCCCTTAGTTAGTTTTAGCGATGACAGGTGTAGTGAAGTCATGTGTTTTGGGCAGATATTTACACAGGCCGTCTTGCTCAGCCAAGGTCCACTTTCCCAGCCATGTTTATGACCTCACCTCCAGTGGAGAGCCTCTAGAAATGAGAAAATAAAACTGCCCTACAACAGTAAAAGCGTTTAAGAACCAGCATGCCAAGCACATGAACATTCACCTGGCATTAAGTTATGCACGATAAACAGTTAGACCTCTGTCTTTAGTGTAAGGCACTCTAAATTAGGAAACTTTGTTTACAGTGCACTGGTAAATGTTTAAATGTCCTGATAGGCAACTTTATATAATCCAAGGGGTCTATCCGTCACACCTAAATGAGTAACTTGACAGACAAAATAATACAGAACAAGGATTAGGACTGCTGTAGATAAAGATTTACTTTTTATTTTATTTATGTAAATGAAACGGTTTCCTTATATTGTCAATGATTATTTGTGCAGGAGCATTGTGACAGCATTGTGATAACCTGCATACAATTTCCTGTCAAAATAATAATAATACAGTATATTCTCATGCCAAAAACAGACAAACCCCTGTTTAGTAAGCTTTAACACCACCGTTAAGTTGTTATTAAACGAGTTGAGCATTGTTTCGTAAAAAGAGGTGCTGTTGATCTTTGGGGAAGCAGCAAGCTTTCCACGCATCTGCACTACATTAAGCCCGGTCGAGATAGGCTGCGTCCTCTACCAAGCACATGGCTTTAACCCACTTCCTTTTCCTCCGCAGCTCAGATACACAGAAAACACCCAGAGAAGTCCCCGGAGGACAATTATCATGTCTGCTTTCAAATTCAGACTTCAAAGAACTCCGGGGAACCGTAAGCACTAAAATGTCTTGTTTCCCTCGACAATCTTATTTTATTGGTGCTACAAATCCAGCTCATTTTAACACAGGTGCTGTCAGCCAAAGGGATAGGATTCCAAGTTAGGTAACAAAGCGTTTAACGGTGGGCAGTTTGATTTAATAATATGGAAATGAGGAGGACGTTTCCGAACACTGTTCCTAGAGGTGAAATTTTGCTTTGATTTTTATCGCTAATCAAGTACCCATCTGTGTTCATTCCGCCTGAGTGGCAAATGCCTTTCCAGTAATTCTCTACTTCTTCCTTTCTCCAGTCTGCCTAGTGGAATTACCTTCAAATGATCCCAAATGTGTAATTTGGATGCTTGCATGCCACTACCTCAGGTTAAAATAAACCTTCCTTAGGCATTGTGGACCTTGTGTTTGCAAAGCGTACAACAATAACCAGAGTCCAATGACAAATTACACCTCATGCCCCTCAGCAGAGTTTTTCTATGTATTGTGTGGCCTTTGGACCTACAGATTCTGTCCTTGCAAGTGGTGATGTCAGCGACAGGAAGCTGCTGAGCAGACAGGTCTTCGCAAGCAGAGCACTATTGAGTTCGTAATCTCTGACTCTGCAGTGTGAGGAAAGCTGTCTCTCACCTCTCTCTCGCTCTCTCGCTCTCTCATTAAGACACATGCTTGAGAAAGGAAGGCAGCTTGGTACGCAGTCAGTTTCTAACCCCAACCCATTTGACCCCACTTACATATCTGTGCATGCAGGCGCGTTCATGTTACCCCTCTAAATAGACTGGTGTAAAGATGCAAGCAGTTAGTATCAATTGAATGCCTACATTAACGACTAGATATTTTTTCCCACCGACATGACATAACACCTTCCTAAGGGCTTATACTGTAGAGATGAAAAAATATATAAACTAGGGTAAACTTGTGGGTCTGTATTGCAGCCCGACAACAAAGAATAATGGCCATTCCACTGCTATAAGGTCTCAGGGAATGTCCCAGAAATTCAAATTCAAAGTGTCTGACTTTTAGCTCCATGCAAAGCGTTTCCTACACCATACGACCTTTGTTAATTTCCTCCCTAACAGGAAGCTGTCTATAAGCGGGTGGGCTAATGGGACAACATTTTGCACTACACAACAAACACCAGATGTGGAGACTGAAACGAATGACAAACACATTGAGTCTTTGCCTCATTACAGCTTATTAAGGGGAGTTTAATAGCTTGCCCGTGGCAAGGCAGTAACAGTCTCTGGGTAGTGGGGTCAAATGTCTGCCCACCTTCAATTCTTTTGTGTGCATTATTTAACTTTGATAAGGCGAATCAACACTTTGTTCATTAGTTCACCGTCTACAACAAGAAGCCTCGTCGTCGTCATGTTTCCGTGATTAGCACACAAACGAGGCGAGGAAGGAGGTATCCGAAAATTCCGTAAATACCTTGGCAGAATCTGTGTGCAATCTGACAAGGTGGTTTTGAGATGAGCAGGCAAACTCGAAGCAGTGTAGCAAACTCTTTAGTCTGGCAGATGGCCCCATGTATTTTTCATGCCGTTGTAAACCTGTGGCTGGGGTTGGCTGGTTGTCATCCAGCGCCTGGGGACCCTGGCTGAATGCATTCTACACATCACTGCAGAATCACATGCTGTCTGACCTCTCCACCATGGCAAACTGCCCAGCACGGAAACAGGGAGGAAGGAGAGAAGGAGTGTGTGGGAGACTGTTTGTGTGCAAGCATGTCAGTGTGCTGGAACTGTATGTGTGGGTACAAATTGGGGTGACTGTTCAAAGCCTGCCCCCCTGGCTCCCTCACACGCACACGATAATGAAGCCTGTTTCCCAAGCGAAATTCAATTCTCCGCAACGACATCCACCTCCACAGGCTTGACGAGGAGAACAATGTCTACAGCCGGGGATGGAAAGGATATAAATAGGGAGAAGTGGTGATGGAGGAGGAGGAAGGGAAAGTAAGCGGGGCTGCTAAAAAGGCAACACTGTTCAAGAAAGGGGGCTCTCTTGTCCAATATATCCTGCATGTGCGCTTGCAGTCTCAGGGTTGGCAAGGAAGGCTCTTCAGCCTATAAATATTGCATTACGACACAGCCGTCAGTTGAAGCCCCTGGCCATATTAATAAAACGCCATTTTGGAGATCTGTGTAAGCAAGTTGGACATGGCAGCAACAACAAACCATGTGTTGAATGAGCATGTCTGCACAAAGACAAAGAAAACACAGAGAAATAAATGGCATTTGAATAATAGATTGTGTTCTGCTGAACTAGCTTGGCCCCTTAAAGGTAAAACAATAAAGGGATCCTTACGCTGTCTGCTGTATTTATGCATTATGAAATTGGATTAATTAGACACCAAGACAAACGGCACCAAAGCAAGACTCTCTGGAGCCGAATGAGGAAGCAGGGCTTTCATTTGGATCTGGATCAAGCACTTATATTTCTCTACACGCTTTATATAGAGCACGTCGGCATCTGGTGCTGAGCCAGCCGGGGGGACGCGGTGGGAGAGCCAGCCAGGGGTCCTAATGGCTCCGTAATAACCAGTAGGAGGTTAGCAATAGAAAGGAAGTGAGCTAATCAATATACCGGTGAGGTCACAATGAGGGGATAGTCGAGTCGGAAAGATGGCAATCCCCCGGAGACAGCCCTCTTACACTAATCAACGGACCAACGCGACGCCGCAGCGCTCAAGAGAATCCACTCTGAAATGGGTCGTTTGCACTGCCGCCACAGCAACCAGCCTTTCATTTAGCAAGCACAGGATAGAAATGAATAGATAAGTGTAAATCCAATTCTGATAACAAGTAGGCTGTTCATCTTCGAATAGAATATATTATACACTAATCGTAAGGGAATAAATACAAATTTACAGACACACCAACAACCACCTAATCAGAGCCAATTGCATTTCACAGCCCTGTTTGGATCTCAGAAAAATTGTCCATGCAGGTTCCATATCTGTGAGTCAATATCTCATTAAAGCTAATGTGAGTGGGGGGTTAGGCGTGTGTTTGTGTGGGAACGTGTGTGTGTGTGTATGTGTGTCTATAGATGATGTCAGCTGTAGATGTTTGATTATACCATCAAATAATTCAAACCAACAGCAGTGAAGTAGGAACTCTGTCTCTTTGGAGGTAATCCACGAGTGTCAGCTTATAGAAAACAACAGTATTACTCTCACCCACATATAGGTGAGCACTGCTTTTCTAGTCTTACATTCATACATACATACATACATGCATGCATCCATACGAACATAATTAAATACATATATACATACATACATACATACATACATACATACATACATACATACATAAAAAAGCTAATGTAATCTGATCTGTTGGAAACCAAAAACAATATTTCCTCTGTTTCCTCGAGAGCATAATGCCAACACTCATAGCCAAAGTGAGCAATTGACAAAAATGCAAGAAATAAATCAACATTTTTGGTTGGTAGTGTAGAACGTAGGATGAAATGTACTTAAACAGAGTGGGTAGCATTATGATCTATATACTATACTCAAGTACCAAGGCACAGAAAATTAGGTTTGGTGTGCCCTCTGCTGGTTCAACAAGCAGCACAAATATCCTTCTACTAACTGAGTGCATGACCAAATATTTGCTAAACTTCTAGACAGCGGACTTTTGCGCCCCTATATGCGTCTGCAATCTTTCCATCGGGGTGCCTCTATGAACAGAGTGCAATATTGTTGGTCTAAAAATTAAAGTTCAAAAAGTTGAAACCCTGACATGTCTTTCTCTTTGTCACTGATATACGAGCGGTTAGTGACACCGCCATCTTATGACTGATCTCCTAGTGATATAAACAAGAGCTCCTTCAATATTTTTCACAAATGTCTCTAAATTGTACTCAGTATTATTAATGAAAGTCCTCTTGAACCAGTGGTTCTCAACTCTTAATCTGCAGCCTTAACATATCCAGGCACTAACCTGTTCCTTGAACTGTTCCTGGGACAGGCAATCAATCATGTTGACACAACCCAATAAACAGCCTGTAGGGTAGTCCTTTGGAAACCTGGGTGCTGTACACATACATGGAAAGGTCTTAAGCTGACTTACTGCACAATTTGTAAGTCTATACTTTATAAGAACTGTGAAATATGTTCCATTAAATGTATGTTCATGGCGTTCATAATGGTTTTATATGTATCAACTTGTCTTGTTTGCGTGTATATATACCTGTCTTGAATATCTGCCGGTACATGTTCTCTACCTCTGCTAGCTCCTGAGGGTTGGGTGTCTTTGAAGCGGCAGCTATCCATAGTCGACCCCGATGAGACGTGTACCAAGACCGCCCCTCCACCCTACACACGAACACACAGAGACACACACAATATGAAAAGGCGTATGGAATTCTTCACCCAGTAGAAGTGTTCATCACAAAGGAGTGCAGCGTACCTTTTGATCCCTTTGACTAGAAGTGAAGCCCATGGTTGGTGCATGCTGAGGCACCAGCCCCCATCAGCCATCTCTTGCAGCTCTTTGTCCTGCAGTCTCAGTCTGGAGCGCTCGGATCCCGCGGAATTCCCTTCGGATGTCACACCTTTGCCAAGGTTTCTACGATGACTCTCACCCCCACCTACATCCACCCACTGTGGACCAAATCAAAACTCTTAGTACCCTATCATCAGAACATATTACATGGCAAGGTCTAAGCTGGTTCAAAGCTGGAACAAGGGTAACTAGAGTCTGATGCACAAGCTAAAAGTAGTAGTAAGTTATAATCTGATCAAGAAGCGTATAAATAATAATGATAAAAAATTATATTTTTTAATTCAGTAAAATGTCATTGCATATGCAAAGTTTAAGTTTAGTTAAAATGTCCTGGTATATGCAAAGAATAGTTCTGTGTTCCATTTGTTATGGCTCATGTATGTGCTACAAAGAAAGACCCACCTGTGGTGCGGCCTGCACAATGCCAGGGTTAACCAGCTCCCCCAGGTTCTGAACTTCCCGTAAAGCCGCTGGACGTGGTGGTGACTTGACCAGGGAGTCTGACTTTATAGACTTGACAGATTCATCATATCTATCAAAGGTAACCAGTTACAGATGATGGCATGTATAAAAACTTTATTAAATATGGTATCGGTAACAAAGAGTTATAAATATCTATCTAAAACAAAAACCTCAAACACTAAATCTAGGATGGAAGCACTGCATTGGAGTATTGCACTTGTCTTGTGTTGAAAAGGGTTGCAGTGTTATAGTACAGAACCTTTCAAACTATTTATATAGTATACATAGAATATTTAGTGTTGAATGTTCTTACGTACTTCTTGTGGTACTGTTTGAGATTGTCGTCATCATCCAGAACCTGTCTGCCAGCAAAGTCTAGTGTGACCTTTCTATCCTTCCTAGAGGCATGGCGTAGTTCACGCAGTTCCTCGTCCTTTTGCTTAATTCTTTCACGCTCACCCGGCGACAGCCACTGGTTGGAATCCGCTGCAAAGTAGTCTGATTCGTCATCCAAAACCTGTGTCCTTCTGACACTGTAGCATAAAATAAAAAAAGCATGGTGAAATAACTGCTTTCTTTAAGAACCCTCACTATCAGTGGGAAAAGCCAAATAAGTGTAGCTTCCAATATTATATCTAAATATCCTATAAGTGCAAGGTTACCTGTTCTTGTCATATTCCAGCAGAGTATCTTTATGTTTAAGGGCCTTTTCCAGTCCAGCCTGCATGCGGGCCTCTTGATGAGGAAAATCCTTCTCTGATCCTCCATCTTACATAAACACATATTTAATTTCACACAAAAGTAAAGTAAAAACTTGTGACGTTTTATGATCATAAGTATTTTCATCAATTCCGAAATGTAGGCCCCTCACCTCCCATAAGTTTCTTTCTGAGTTTCTGGCTTTTGTTGGAGTCCCGCTGCAGAATTTCTTGCTCCTCTTTGGTGCACACCTGAATATTTATCCCCACAAAGTAAAATTTATTTATCCTCATGACCTATACATGTGAATATAGTCACATTATAAAACTGTGGAAAGTTAAGTATTCATATAACCATGGCACCACCTAAACCATAACATTTTTTATGGACAAATATTTGCAATTAAAAATATTTCTTAAATGATAGGTTATAACAAAATTCACTGCAACTAAATCTCAAAATGATTGCTTATTTCTCACCAGGTTTCCGCAAAAGATGCAAGGTCCAGAGCCCTCTTGTTCACACACAATGCGGCCACAGCTAATACAGTTATTAATGAGGCCGTGCTTTTGGGCAAGGCACTCACATGAGTGGCGTCCAGGGAGAATAATAGCCAGCTTGTCCTGGCCCTCTTTGGCATACAGATTCACAAACTTACTCTTCTTCTTGGTTGAAGACGTACTGCTATTGTTTTGAGCCTGTATTCATGATAAAAATGTAGTGTACAATAAAGTTCTTTATTTTATTCTGGATCATCTTTAGATAAACTGTGTCTGAATAATTCAAGAATTCATGGGATCTGTTGGTCGATCCAATGAAATAAGTTACTACCTTCATCAAGTCAAAGGGAGTTTTGACAGCTTCCGGCTCAGGCTCTGTGTGGCTGATGGTCATCAACTCCTGCTTGTTTCTGCCCTTGCGTTTAGATTTCTTCTGAGAGTCCTTGTTGATGTCCAGAATTTCTAGAAGAGCAATGAGACAGTTCAGTAAAATAATTTCTCAAAATGTGTGCATAGACCTAAACAAAATGTATTTACTTAATGTGATTACTTTGGCACTGCTTATAGTATGTGTTCAGCCCTTGCTGTTCCATCACCAGTTAAATGGTATGGTCTTGATACTCATCAATGAAAATGTTAACTATTATACATATAAAGCAAACCGAAGCACCTAACATGCACTGATAAACATTATCATTATCTGTATTATGTTACAGGCAGACAGACATACAGTATAGTGCTTATTGTGGTAGGCTTTGGCACTAGTGTATGAAAGTTACCTGATCCTGTATCTTTGAGTGGGTATAAACTACAGTTGTCAGGAGCCTGTCTCTGTGACCTGTGCCATTTGTCAAGTAGCTCATCAAGGAATTGCTTCTTCCTTCCTTCAGTTCCTTGAAGCAGGTCACCAACATACTCTGCTATCTCATCAGCATTTTCAATGGATAGAATATATCTGAGAAGTAACAACATAAAATATCTTACATATATTTTGGTGCAATAAATATACTGTCCATATGTAGTCGCAATTAAGACTCTTTTGAGAGGCTGGTAATCAGTCTATTCATTGTATCAGGTGAAATACAATCCAATAGTTTGTCCAAACGTCTACACTGTGAGTACCTTTAAAACATTCTTGTAATAAAACATATTCTAATATTAAATAAAATAAAAGAAGACATAGGTCAACAAAAAAGGATGGAGTGCACCTCTTTGTACTACATTGATAACCATTAAAACGTTACGCAAACTTGTTGAGCTTTCGATAAGGATTGCTGTCGTGGCGCACCCAAACACAACTAGGCCAACTGTCTGATATAAAACAGTTCCCGCTTATTATGTCGGTTTACAAATTTAAACTTAGTTATCCTGGTGGATTCAACATTAGGTTACTACAACACAATGTACATGTCACAAAATTATTGGGCCCACACTCCGAGCCAAGAGAGATGTAGCTCTAGGCCTACTGTACTTACTGGACAATCTCCTCACAGTCCTCCAACCCAAAGTTGTGATGTAATTGGTCCACACACCAGCGAAGCAAGGCATCCGACATTATAAATGTGTTCTGAGTTTGTTCAACTACGATAGGAATAACAGTGAACTCAGTACTAAATAACGTTTTATTTCAAGCTGTCATAGCAAGCGTACAGAAACAAGGCAAGCCGGTAGAAAAACAGAGATGGACACGTGCTACATCACAGGTTTTCCTCCTTAAACGTTGCAGCGGAGGAAGGTTCCTATAAATGTAATTTTTATTGCAAATTGCCAAATGTTGGTGTCAGCGTTTAGTTAGATTATTTTAAGCAGTGCATTATTTAGTTATTTGTAAGTATACCTTTACTTCATAATCATTCAGTTCGAAGTTGACTTCGTGGCAAAACAAACGGAAAAACACACAATTATTCACCTACATGCATTTGTTAAGGTCAAACACTGGGTGGCAGTTGGGATCAGACACTGGAGTCCAAGTGCTGTACAGACAATAGAGGAAGGAGATTGATATCTAAAAATATAGACTGTCTCTATATTTATGTAGCTCTTACTACAAATTTTGCAAATTTAGGTTTTGAAAATAAGTCACCAAATATTTCCATTAGGCATTGTAGGCTACAATATTTTACTTGATATTATGAATAGTTTAGACTACCCAGGCACACATAAACCCACTACAATTGTGTTGTATCTTTGTACAAATTCTAAAGACAGTATAGAACGCACACACTGTATCCTAAAGATCCACACACTATTTGTGAGAAAGATGTCTTTATACACTATGTGGATAAGTTTTGGTAGCAAAGACCTGTACCAACGTAAAATATGTCATGCTGTGAATGCAGCGTATATCTACTCCTTTTGGTCCACAGGGCTCCCTATAATCAACTAAAACATCAGGATTTTACAAACCATATTGTAAAAGATCAATTTTTTTATTGTATTGCATAGGTTTAATGTGTGTGTCTTCACAAAAGAATATCCACATATCTTACCCAACCATTGTTGAAAAGATTTTTATTGTTGCAGAATAAATGTGCAATTTCGGCTTTGTAAAGGCTATTTAATAAACCTAATTATTCATATTGGGCTGGAGCTAAGATACAGGAATCAGTACATACACAATAGATCCAGATAATAAATGGACACAGAAACAAACACTTTTTTCACATCTAGAAAAATAAATTCAATTACGAGGGTCCACAAAACTATTGTAGTAGGCATTTGTTGTAGTACACAAGCAAAATAAACAAGTTCAATATGACATTGATTGAAATCTACTCAGATCTTTTCGAATTTAGAAACGCTTTATTGAAAAATTTGCATCTAAAGATATAGATATCTGTACATCTATCTATTATAAAGGCAACATTTTCATGATTGTAAGAATGATCTAATGTGGCAGCCAACACAAACATCTCTAGTAGTAAGGTGATAACACAGCTAGGATAGGTGTGTAGAGTATGTTATAATTTTAACAAATCTGAATGATTGGTTCTTAAAAAGCCCAGATTCTGCTTCTAAAAGTAACAAATGTTCTCAATGTGACTCTAACACGCGTATGAGCGCAAGGAGTTCTTATGTGAAGAAGTCCTTGGCTATGGCCTCTACAAAGTTAGGGGCAGACATGAGCATTCCAATTGTACAAAGAGTAGTGAAAAGCGAGAAGGCCATCAGACAAAGCCGGTCAATGACAGACGCCGCAAATTTCCATTCATTACACAGAGACTCTTCCTCGTCCTGGTCGCGAAAGCGCTTGGCAATATAACGCACCTCTTCCAGGATCTTGGCTATTTCCAACTCCAAGCTGTTCCCTGAGGAAATCTGCCCTGTGGGAATGAGCCCCTCGTCTTCACCTGACCGGCCCACCAAGCGACTACACAAGACACCAGAGTCAAGTGAAGTGGCAGCCGTGGAGTAATGCATGTTCTCCAGGCCGCGGAAGCCTATGTAGAGCATGTTGCCATTGTTGGACTGGGGGGCCGACGTGCTGCCATTGAGGTCCATACTGTTGAGGCTCCCCCGGGGACCCTTGTTATGACAGGCTGAACGCACGCGTTCCTCACCTGGGCGCTTCATTCGCAGAAACCAGGCGCACCAGTTGAGGAGAATCACACGGGTCTTAAAGCAACAATAAAGCAGAGTATGAGTAAGAGTCAATGTAATCATTTGGACTGAAATGGACTTTTCACATTCAGTGGACAAGAAGTAAATGTCCCTCCATAGATTGTAAATGCCACCAAGGGTATTGAAGTAACACATTTAAGCTTGTTCTGTCACTGGATAATAAATTTTTTCCTATCATTATAACACACCCTAACTCGGAACATTTCTTTTTGCAATACAATACAATAACAATAACATTCCCAAAAGAAAGCTGTGTGGCAACAGGAATGTATTTCAAATCCATGAGGCTGTATGGAGTACCCTCACCCATTTTGGCATCTTGCCTCCATCCGGATCATGGTGGTGGTATTGCAAAACCAGAACAGTGGCGATAACTGAGAGACCAACAATCACCATGGTGGTCGCAAAGTACTGAGCTGCAAAAAGACATGGAAAGTAAAACAAAAGAGAAACAATGTCAAAAACACAAGTTGAAGGAGAATATGAGAGGGATTGACAAAAGACAGAAAGAGACATAGGAATGGCAGAGAGATATAACAATGGCAGTTTCACACTTTTTACAGCCTCATTGATAATAATAATACATTATATCTATAAAGCGCTTTTCAAAACACTCAAAGACGCTGTACAAGGTTTAAAAGTTTAAATAATGTAGCAAACAAGTTGCCGGTCCATAGCAGGGCTAACACATAGGGACATATTGATGAAGTCATGTTCACCAGTCTGTCTTTAATTACTCTCCTGATGTGCATGAGATTATATCGGAATGATTATTGTTTGTTAATATATTTTTTAAGATGTATTTAAAGAATGGACTCACCAATTAGAGGCACTGAATCAGATGTTGCTGGCATGATTTCTGCCACAAGCAGCATGAAGACAGTCAGGGAGAGCAACACTGTGATTCCTTGGGAGACATTTTGAACTCAGTAACATTGTACAATACAGTTATCAAAACTTCATTAGTCAATGACTGTAAATTATGCAATAAACAACGAAAGCCATTTTCATAAATCCTGTACCTCACTTGAGTGACACAAATGAATGGTAATGTTTCTATGCCCAATGTCAATAGCGGGTAATACATAATATGTTGTGGCAACTTCATGTTAAGTATCAGGTTTAAATAACATTAAAATCATAATGTACTGACTTGAGTACTGGAGAGAATGTTTTTTAACTGTAACCTATCAGGTTCCTGCCAAACAGTGGGCAACAACGCATAACTTTAAAAAATGATTGTATATTACTCTATGTATGAAAACAACGGGGAATGGAAAGGCTAAAATTGAGAAAATCTCTCACTGTGATTGCTGTGATCTCTACCAACGGCCCTAAACAATGCAAGATTTCTGATGTAAAGCCATTGCCTGTTTTGTCTAAATCATGTTTTTTCCATCCAAGAGCAGATCCTTAAAATTGTGCTGCCTTACAATACCTTTCCTACTGTGCACAAATCAATTCCTGAAAGTTCCAATGTGATTACAGCAAGGTTTACTTTAGGTTTAGGTTGGTTTGTCTTTAATTTTTTGTGAACACAACCACCCACAACACAGGATGAATGTCATACTTCTCTCAAATGCATATTGATGGGCTATGCAAATTATATAGTGACAGTAAAGTTATCAACTTTATCAACTCAAATTTAAATCATGCTTTACTAAAATTATTTGATCATTCCCTCAACCCTGACGTGCTTCTACAAAAAATGTAAATTCCTCTAAGCAGAATATATATACAGTATACACAGTATATATATTTAAATTAAAACACACACAGCCACACTCTCACACACACATACACACGCACACACACACACACACCCACACACACACACACACACTTGCTCTTAAACATGGTGCTGTTCATTTAGGAGCACAGCTGCAATGCAGTCCTCTAATCCTTGCTACTAGACAGGCAGACATAAATCATCCATAGCAGGACCTCTTAAAGCGAGAAGTCAGCCGAGGCATAGAGCCAGGCTGTAGCGACTGGAATAGGTCCATCGTTCAGCCTCTAAGGGTATTAAACATTAAAGTAAAAATTATCTTCCCAAATTTCAATACTAAGTAATGAAAGTCAACTTTAAAAAGCTGCAGGTTTCTCATCTTTGTTTCCCTTTTTCCATTTTTGGTTATTAGAAACCACAAACCTTCTCGCTGTGAGGCAAACGTTTCCAATATTGAGAACCGTGACTTTGGATTAGATTAGAACTGTATATTAAAGAAGAGTATTAAACCTATGTGTGACGTCATTTGCAAAGGTATATGTACAACATGAAGCAGGGTTGACAATAAAGCTACAAGAGGGCTTATAATATAATATACATAATCTAATGTTATTGTTGATAATATTCTTTCAAATTCAGCACTGAATCTGTTTGTTAATATATTCATATGCTAAACCCAGTTTTTGAAAAGTGTAGATGCTTACCCAGAGAGATCTTCTCCCCAGAGTCAGCTGGCAGTAGGAAAACCAGCAGGGCCAGGGTGGAGATGAGAACACAGGGAATGAGTAAGTTCAGGCCGTAGTAGAGGGTACGCCTACGCATCACCACCGTGAAGGTCACGTCAGGATATGGCTCCTTACAACAATCATAGAAGCGCTCGTTCCTTCGCCCAGGGACTTCTGTACAGCAGAGAGAGAAAAAATGCATACATTAGACTGTTTATCTACTGTTTATCATATGATGGTTGAAACAATAGCTTTCAAAAATAGATTTTTTCCAGGTGAAACAAAGTATTGAATATTATGATTCTGAACCTCCCTCTTCAGTTGTTTATTGGGTTAGAATCCATCTCTATATACATCATGCACATTGGGTAGCATAAATTACATGCCACAACTTTGAATGGTAAGCAAAGGTTGGCTGTCTCTTACCCACTAGGTCCCATTCTCCGTTGGCAGTGTAGCCAGTTGTATCTACCTCCACCATCTGCAGGTCCAGAGACCAGCCTCCATAAGTCCATGACCCAAATTTTAGGTCACATCTCTGAACATCAAAGGGGAACCACCGTACATCAATGTAGCAGGTGCTCTTGAAAATTCCTGTAAGGGAATATGATAAAACCTGATTTCAGAGATTGGCAAATATATGAATCTGCAGTATAAATAACTGATGGGGGACAGGAGAATAGGACGGCGGATAAAAAACATTTTGTACGTGCATAAAGTGAAGACAAAAGGAAGTGCTTCAAACCAGGTTTGATAAATGCAAAAGAGATAAACAAAATAGATTGGCTCAACGTGTCAAAAAAACAAAAGGGCTGCATAGGAAATACAGGCATTCTAAAAGGAGTTATGATGTCAGAGCACTATCCATTCTAACGACAGACAATCAGGTAAAGACAGGCTGAAGTTATCACCCAAAACCAAATGGGAAAGGATGGGAATAAACAAATAATTCTCTCCCTCGCTTCCTCTCTCTCTCTCTCTCTCTCTCTCTCTCTCTCTCTCTCTCTCTCTCTCTCTCTCTCTTTCTCTCTCTCTCTCACACACACACACTTATTCACTAAATTTTCCACACTGTTTGTTCTACCAGGGTAATCCCATACAATGTGGTTTGCCCACACAATAGTTCCATTAAGAGGACAATGGCATTGTGTAAACAAATCAGTGGGCCCCTCCCTGGCCGTCTGCCTACTAAGGTGCTTTGAGAGACATTCAGAAGACTTCAAACTCTAAAGGCCAAATCAACACAAACAAAATAATAGCTATCTTTCCCCACTCAGATTAATAGACCTTATAAATTAATGCTGTGTTGTGAATTTTTTGTTGAATGTTTGTGAGCTTCCTGACCCACATTTAGAATTAAGATTCACTATATGTGTGGATGTGTAAACAATCAACACTTGATAACGTATAGAAGTTTGAGCAATCGGTATTGCTAGCACACTTACTCGATGTGGTCATATTTCTTGGTATGCCCGATTGTAAGGTGGGTCTTACCTGTCTTTCTGACGTTACAACCTATCGCTGAAGAAAATCCATGTTAGATTGGCCAATCAGGGACAAGCTCGCACTGGCTCAAACGTTCTGTTCTACTGTAAGAATTACAATTTAAACCAAACTATGCAATTTAGAAAAACAAGACAAAGGCGCACATACAAGGACAGTATTGCGATTCCAATGTAGTGTCTTTATGGTAATTTCTCTTCCCTCTCATACTAGGAAAGTAGATTATCTTCGTCAAAGCGTAACTCTGCGCTTACCTGCAAGTTGGAGTGCTGGAGAAGGGCTGGGAAAAAGGAGCGGGGCAAAAAAGTAGACATACCTGTAACCCAAGTTCTGGCAGCTAGCACCCGCTCAGTCACTTACCTGCTCCGACTTGAAAGTCCAGTTTCACAAGGAAGGATCGTGGAGGAAGCTAAATATGTCACAGGAGGCAGACAAGTAAGTGATAATGGACCATGTAAAGGTGCTCTGGTGACTTCAAAGTCGAAACTTAGACATTTGTTTTGTTCTCAATAGCCTCAGGTGAATATGTATTTGGGAAAATAACCAGTTATAGGTTAAAGCTGAAATAATTTGTTTCATGATTTTTATTTATTATAAAATATACCTGTTGTTGATATTGAGGTAATTTATCCAAATTAGTTTTATAGACAAGAAAGCCCAGTTGGCGCCGTGGATTTCTTCTGAGGGTGAATTCGCCATTTTTGAATCATTGCCACAACCTACAGATTTATAGCATATTTTTTTTCAGCATATTAATTCCCCTGTTTTTACTGTATTTTATATAATTTTATTTTATATAATATTTATATAGACTACATATACATGCACAAACACACACACACACACACACACACACACACATAAATATATATATATATATATATATATATATATATATATATATATATATA
>JAVQJS010085092.1:0-13072 GCA_036024795.1 Galaxias rostratus | reverse complement strand
ACAATGAATACAACTAATTACCTCGGGCAAACTTTCCAATAGTTTTTGTTCAATTTGATTGGGAATCAGCAGATATCACATTAAAATGTTTAATAAACTCCATCTGGACTGGTTTCTGGATGGCCAGTGTTTGACTAAAGGACATAGTAAACCTTTTGTATAAATTAACAATGGGTTGGATACTTTCTTTCTTCAAAGTAAAGGGAGCTAGAAACTTTGGTGGGAAATGTTCTGGGGAAAAAATGACAGTGAGAATTTGCAGGAGGGGATTTGGCAACCCCTACCGTTTGCTTGGTGTAATAATTTTCCTTAACCATCTCAAAGAAGACGACTCAACTACGGGCTTACTTCAAATTTTGGCACCTCTTTTTAATTTAGTGACGCATTTTCTTGTGCAATAAAGTAAATCGTCACATTTTTTGCGGGCGATCGTACGCGATGGGTGACAAAATTCGTAAGCTATACATTGATACTTCAGAAGAGCTGACCCGCATGTTTCCATAGTCATTACAACGTTAAATCCGAATACTTTTATCGATAATATTTTAATACCTGAAAGTTACCTATAGTTCCTTTAATATTTTACTTATAACAAATTCATACAAATCACAACAAACGTATAAAACTCTTGCATAAAAATGCGTAAAACACAGTTAATTATAAATCATATCATATTATTGAGGAAGTAAAAAAAAAGAGACTTTTCTAATATATCTGAAAAAAGATTACATCGTTTCATGTATTGGGTCGATTTTATTCAATGTCAATCTGATATTTTGCTTTTAAAGGCTGACTCCTCTTTTTTATGCTGTCTGAGGTGTATCCCAGTCTTTTTTCGTTTATTCATTAAATAGCGATGTACCGGGAACATTATGCGTCTGATCGTCCCCTACTACATAGCTCCTTGAAAGTGACCGACCATCGAGCAATCACTGTAGTGCACCGTCTGTGCACTATGCATGTTTTCTGCAAATTCACATCAAAAGACACTCACTAAATGAAAACGGATCTATTAATGAAGGTAAGAAGGGATCATTCGCTAAGCGTTATAGTCATCCAGCTGTGGAACAGATGTAAGTATATTCCTTGCTTGTGTTTTGCTGGAACGCTAGCGCATTGTTACAGTATGCTGCTAGCTTTGGTCCTGCATCCTATTAATCTCTGTAAGCCTATACACTATTTATCCAATCTATGTTTGTTATTGTGAAAGTGAACAATATATTAAAATTGAGTAGAGGAAAGGCGTGCAATTTTGGCTGAAGGCCTGTTCACCTATTCACATGAATCTTATATAAATATATATATTTATATATATATATTATCTCGGTTTACTTAAGAATGCGGGTTATAAATAGTCTTCATCTACGTTTCTATCTAACTGTATGTATCATGCCAATACAATTCTAATATTATCGTCTAACTATGAAATCTATAGACCCATGGCGGACTTCATTGAAAGTGCAGCAGAGGAATCCGAAGACGAATTATTCGCTGAATCCGGGGAGACACAAAGTAAAACACATAGTCACAGAGATCCCATTGACGGTAAACCTTTGATGCATATAAAGACAACTTAATATTGTATTCTACAATAAATATGAATAGTGTTATTTCCTTAACGAGAACTGCTTTGTGAAGTACATAAATATAACTTTGAAAGCTGAAATGTAAAAAAAACAAAAAAAAACTTTGTATTTCCTTGTCTTTCGTGTCATGTTCCAATTGCAGTGTATAGCTTTTTTAATGTTGTCTGGGAGTGTCCTGGCAAAACACTGCAAAGTATTAGTTTTATGAGAAAACGAATAGACTGAGAGTTGTGATTTTAGATGAAGACGCGGAGGAGGAGAACACGGAGGACCAAGATGAGCATGGAAACCTCCTTGGTCTAATTAATGATGGTGTGGAAGGGGAGGACGAGGATGAAGAGACAAAGGACGAAGACAGAGAAGGAGATAGTGATTCCGGGGAGGAAATTGGGCATCGCAAGAGAAAGCGAAGTAAGTGTTCGGTCACACGACAAGTCTTTCATTTTTGAGCACACCAGCCTTGCATTATTCATTATTTGCATGATAAACTGTTATTGGTTTCAGGTTACGACGACCGCTTGGATGATGATGATATTGATCTCATTGAGGAGAATTTGGGAGTCAAAGTCAAAAGGGTACATAGCTTAACTATCTGCAGTATAAAGTTTTGATGCCAATTTCATGGTTGCTAAAACCTAAAGGTAAACTTGTGATTCTTGACCAATCTTTGTGTGAATTTTCTCATAGCTTTTTTTCTTTGTCTTCTCAATTCCCTCTGTTCTCTGTTCACTGTGATCAGCAAAAGTTTCGTCGTCTGCGGGATATGTCCGACGATGAGGAGGAGGACGGGGATGATGATGTTAGGGAAGCCCATGAGAAGGACATGATAGCAGATGAGATCTTCATGGGAGTTGGGGGTCAGGATGAGAGTGAGGCTCTCGACGTACCGCTTCATCCTGGGGATGATGACGAAGATGGCGATGAAGAATCAGGTATTCAACGTGTTTTGTTTTTTTCTTTTCAAGTTTTTATATGAACGATATTTGTGAAAACGTTGTATTAATTAATATTTCAGATATTGATGACTTTATTGTTGATGATGATGGACAACCATTGAAAAAACCCAAATGGAGAAAGAAGTTGCCAGGATATACAGATGCGTAAGTGGTCTTGATAACGCAGTTAAGAAATAGTTACTGAAAATGAATTAAGATATTTACTATTTGTAAATATATAAAAAATAAAAAATATAAAAAAATATAAAAATTATTTGTACTAATTACTACAAAACCTATCACAGAGCACTTCAGGAGGCCCAAGAGATATTTGGAGGGGACTTTGACTTTGCAGAGTTTGATACTGAGGCATATGATGATGCGGAGGAGGAGGAGGAAGATGCTGAAGATGAATCGTGGGACAGGCCAAAGAAACAGACGAAGAAAAGGGTTGGTCGGCGCAGCATTTTTGAGATCTATGAGCCAAGTGAGCTCGAGAGCAGCCACATGACAGACCAGGACAATGAGATTCGTTCCACTGACATGCCAGAGAGATTTCAGGTGAGATTTATTAGTCCCTTAAATCCAATCTGAAGTGTTTTGACATGTGTTTGGCATTCACAGCTTCTTTGAGGGTTTTGAAAAGCGCTTTATAAATATAATGCATTATTATTATTATTATTATTATTGTGTAAAGACACAAGCAACTCCAATTGACTGTAACCACCTTTCGAGTTGTTCTTTAGTTGCGCTCCATTCCTATAAAGCCTGCCCCGGATGAGGAACTAGAGGAGGAGGCTGAGTGGATTTATAGAAACGCTTTCTCTACTCCAACCATCTCCATGCAGGTTAGGAAGACTTATTGTTTACTTATCTTGTCTTTATTGCTGACATTTCACCATAGTTAAAACGTTTTTGCTAAAACAATATGTATTGCAAATTATTATTAAAACATTTGGGTTTTCTATCAGGAGAATACAGACTATTTGGAAAGAGGTCCAACCACAATTTTTTGCAGAAAAGGTCCCAGCACTATACAAAAGATAAAAGAGGCTTTGAATTTCATGAGGAATCAACACTTTGAGGTAGAGTAAAAACCTTTTCCACCCAATTTTGTCAACATTCATTATAGGATCAACATCTAGTAAATTTACAAAGAACACTTTTTTGCACCTTCATTCCAGGTTCCATTCATTGCATTCTACAGAAAAGAATATGTGGAACCCGAGCTGAACATCAATGACTTGTGGAAGGTCTGGCAGTGGGATGAGAAGGTAATTAACAGCATTAATAGTTTACTGAATGCACAGTGCCCTGAATAAATACTGGCAGCCTTGTTGAGTGATTTAAGAAACAGATGTGCAAATGGTTTTGTTGTTTATCAGCTTAGTCTGGCCCTTCCAGACAGATTGCGTACCTTGGAATTTTTTCAATGTACTGCACTATAGAAAACGCTGTGAGCACAAGATAAAGCCAATGTATGTATCTGTGGTACTTGGAGCTAATCGTGTACAGTACAGTCCTGGAATGCAATTATCACCTTTTGTGCCATGTCTTTTTTTTACATCCTCTCACCTCTTCTATGTTTATTGATGAAGGGGACGGTTGTCCTTTCCGGTTCGTACTGTAATAATGGTAAAGAGTTACTTTATATTCAGGTCAACTCAGTATCAAAGGAAAATAGAAATGACAATATACCACCATGATAGCTTTTTTAATAACGTGTATAACACTAAATAATTGTGATACATGCTGTTAAAGGACCCTTTATATTTTTAAGTATTTGTTTTTTTTGCGAGAAAGAAATGTCCCTTGTGAAAGGTAGATTGCTATCGTATTTGATTGTGTTGGTCTTTAAAAAAGAAATTCCAGTGTAAAATTAAGTTGATTGACAACAAAGGGTCCTTTTAAAAAAAAAAATTCATCGATCACTTTTGCACAATTTTGTTTTTCTCTGAAGTGGACCCAGCTCAAGACGCGCAAACAGAATCTTACCCGCCTCTTCCGCAAGATGCAGACCTTCCAGTTTGAGCAGATTTCAGCAGATCCTGATAAACCATTGTCTGATGGAATACGCCCCCTCGACACAACAGATCTGGAGAGGTATGGGAAAGGGTTGTTTTAGGAGTGTTTTTGAAAGAAGGAGAACATATCTCCTTGGAATCAAAAACTGTACATAAACCTGATACAGGGCTGCAATGCTGTGTCTGAGCAGGTTAAAAGATGTCCAGTCTGGTGATGAACTGGGGGACGTCTACAACCACTTCCTCCTTTATTATGGCCGGGACATACCAAAGATGCAAAATGCAGCAAAACCCAGCAAGAAAAAGTTGAAAAAGATTAAAGAAATTGATGACGACGGTTTGTTGTTTGCTTGTTTGTTTCTAATAAAATGTCATGACAGGACTGTTAATCGTTCTACTATCACACTATCACGTCGTTACATTTTCATTTCTCACAGTCTCAGGTGAGCAGGAACCAGAGGAGGACATTGAAGAGGAAGAGGAACAACAGCAGCAGCAAAAAGGCCCTGACCTGAAGCTTGCATCTCGGAGGGACATGTACAGTATTTGCCAGAGTGTGGGTTTAGGTAAATGTCCACTGGATGTCACTGTATTCCAGCTTATACCATGGGCTTCTCTCACAACATTATTGCCACTGTAACACTTTCCTCAAACATTTCATATGAACCATTTGTTTTTGCACTTCCCAACCTCTGTATAAAAACACATGTTCGTATTCACGTAGTTGCACTGTAATATTTGTCGGTAGATCTTTGTGTAGCAAACAAATGCACATATAAAGTGGTGATATAGGACACAGAGCGTCATTTGGAAGTTCTCAACGCAGTTCTGTCTACGATCAGATGGGCTCGCAAAGAAGTTTGGTCTGACACCAGAGCAATTTGGAGAGAACCTGCGTGACAGCTACCAGCGTCATGAGACAGAGCAGTTTCCCGCCGAGCCCCTGGAACTGGCCAAGGACTACATTTGTAGGTAATCCCACTCCTGTTCTTCAACTCGAGGTTCAGCCACTGAAGGAGATTTCATACAAAATGCAAAACTGGGACATATGTTGTTCCTCAACATGGTTCAAAGCTTATTACATATAAGCATTCAGTTGTGTTCAGCCTTGTCTTCGTTTCTCTAAAGCCAGTTCAGCACAGCCGAGGCAGTACTGGAGGGAACTTGTTATATGGTGGCCATGCAGATTGCCCGGGAGCCCCTTGTCAGACATGTGCTTCGGCAGACCTTCCAAGAGAGGGCCAAGATCAACATCAAACCCACTAAGAAGGGCAAAAAAGTAACATTATCTCTGCAATATCTTAACCTTCTTTGTTCAATGTGTCTTTCAGGATCGCAGTGTATAGTTCTTGTTTGGTATTTAGCCTACATTAGTTTGTTGAATTAAGATCATGTTCCCCGCTGTCTTTTATTTTTTAGGACGTGGACGAGGCCCATTATGGATATTCGTTTAAGTACCTGAAAAACAAGCCAGTGAAGGAGCTGAGCGGAGAGCAGTTTCTTAAAATGTGCCAGGCAGAAGAGGAGGGCCTGCTTTGCCTTAACATCTGCATTGACCTACTTGGAGTGAAGGGGTAAATGAGTCTTCATTGTTATCACACAAAACACTATGAGTGTTTTTTGGATGTGACTTCACTTTCCTTTTTTTGTTGACCGGGCAGATACGGAGACCAGACCTACTTTGAAGAGATCAAGCAGTTTTACTACAGAGACGAGTTCAGCCACCAGGTCCAGGAATGGAACCGGCAACGCACCCTGGCGATCGAACGTTCCCTTAAGCAGTTTCTATACCCACAGATGGCTAAAGAGCTGAAGAACAAGCTTATCGCAGAGGCCAAGGAAAGCATTATGAAGGTATTCACCAGTTCTTTCTCCTTGGCAGGAATGTAAAAGACAAAGCAGGTTTGCACCTGATCTAAACGCAAAATGACTTGCGAATGCCTAATTTTTTTTATATATATATTATTTTTTTTATAATTCTTTGATGTCAAATGAGTGTGCAGATATTGATCACTTTTCTCTCATTCTGGCATTGACTTTCCAAAGCAGGCGGCTCACAGCATTGATGTATGTTGAGCTCACAGTTTAGTGATAGTGGTTGCCCACCCCTCAGGCCTGCAGCAGGAAGCTGTATAACTGGCTGAAGGTGGCGCCCTATAGACCCGACCAGCAAGTGGAGGAGGAGGAGGACCTTGTGGCAGAGGCCCAGGGCAAGGGGATCCGCGTGCTGGGTGTGGCCTTTGCTTCCAGCAGGTAGGAAGCAAAAACACTCTCTTTGACTATGGAGTCATTTCAGTTGTCTTTCAGAACTATTCACAACTATGTAACACTGCACACTGCACAACACATTGTCATGCCACTGCATTGCTATAACAATTTGACTTTGATGGGAACATATTTCAACGTAATGTCTTCCTGCAGAGACACACCAGTGTTCTGTGCCCTAGTGCATGGCGATGGAGAGGTTGGAGATTTCCTAAGGCTCCCCTATTTCCTGAAGAGGAGAAACGCATGGAAAGAAGATGAAAGAGAGAAAAAAGTATGATTAACAAGATTGCGGTGAAACATACAGAAGCAGGCAAAAGTTTAGACACACTTTCCCACTCAAGTTAATAAACCAGGGAGTCCGAACTTTTGACCGGTACTGTATATCTATAATACATTAAACAAAAATCACATTATGTTTCTAATGTATCCAAACTATAGCTTCACGATATCGAAAGCCTGAAGAGGTTCCTGAGCACCAAGAAGCCTCATGTAATTGCTGTAGCTGGAGAGAATAGGTACGTCACCGATCACACTCTCTGGCTATCCCCTCTCATGTCGGTAAAAGGATGCATGTAAATGTGGCTGTGGGATTGCGTTGTTTCCATACACTTGACTGCAGAGACGCCCAGATGATAATCGAGGACATCAAACGCACTGCCGGTGAGCTGGAGCAGGAGTCCTCCTTTCCCGCCATTGCGGTGGAGCTGGTCGACAACGAACTGGCTTTGCTGTACATGAACAGCAAGAAGTCAGAGGTCAATTTAACAACTTCTTTAAGCATTCAACACCTGTTCCTTTTGAATGCCTATCTGCATATCATGTAATGTATTTTTACTTTTTATTTGAAAGTATTATCTCAATCATGTGTTTCTATTTTCAGGCTGATTTCAGGGACTACCCTCCTCTTCTGAGACAAGCCGTTTCTGTTGCTAGGAAGATTCAGGATCCCCTGGTAGAGTACGCCCAGGTGTGCAACAGTGATGAGGACATCCTGTGTCTTAAACTCCACCCTTTGCAGGTTGTAATAACTTTCATTCAATTGGGATATACTGTAAATAATAGATTATTTTGAATGCATGATGTGGTTCTATGTTGTTCTATACCATGTTTCACTATGACAATTATGTAAAACCAAGTAAGTAAGGTCCCTTGCAGATCATCTTTAAATATTTTTTCACATTATTCCCCCTCAACAGTATCATTTACTAGCATAGTCCTATACTATTTGTGTTTAGCCTGTGACATGCCAAACAACCTAAACACCTAAAGCTCATATAGATTGTTCGCTGTTGTTGATGGATTATTGACCAAAATGTATTTTAGATAATGTAACAGCTTGATTCGGTGTATATATATATATATATATATATATATACAGCACATAACATCGTATTAAATAAATATTTAAGCATTTATTGTTAACATTTAATTTTATGATTAACATTTGAATATTTTGACATAGCTGTGCTCCACAAATTGTATACAGGACCTTATAGTGAAGGAGGACCTGCTAAACGCCCTTTACTCTGAGTTCATCAACCGGGTTAATGAGGTGGGTGTGGATGTGAACCGGGCCATGGCTCACCCCTTCACCCAAAGCCTTGTGCAGTATGTCTGTGGCTTGGGTCCAAGGAAAGCAGCTCACCTGATCAAGGTAAAAATAGCAGGCTCATCATCAGTTAACTCCATGTCAACTTAACTGTTACAGTTAGCATGTAAGATATTATTATTTTTCCTAACTAATGCTCAGTCCAAATAGTGTTTTGTCTTCCTTCTGTTGGTTGTTTAATAAAGATTTTCTTGTTGATTTTCAAATTTGAATGGGCAGATTAGCGTAAATTTACGTCTGGTTACAGATCCTGAAACAGAACAACACCCGTCTGGAGAACCGAACTCAGCTGGTCACTATGTGTCACATGGGACCCAAAGTCTTCATCAACTGTGCTGGCTTCATTAAGATCGACACTGCTTCTCTTGGAGACAGGTCAGTCTTACATACTTACATAATACTGTGTGAGAAAACCCTAAAGATGGAATAGGACCCACTCTATTACATCTATTACAGGAATACTGTATTTCATCTCCTAGTGGTAGAAAGGTCGCTAAATGTCTATGTTGACATGATGATTTATCCTAAGGTATAAAGGCAGGCAAACGTGGGAGGGTCTAATAACTTGCTGGGTCCACTTTTGAACCTGAAGGTGGACAAGCTCCCCACAAACTGTCTCGTTTCTCATGAGTTCATGACCAAGTATATCCAGCTTGCTCACCTTGTTTCATGTATTTGCTTCATGTTATTTATACATTTATTCATTCTGCTTTGCTTTGAATCATATCAATCTACCAGCTAAGTGTCTTCTTTTGTAGCACTGACTCCTACATAGAAGTACTTGATGGCTCGCGGGTTCACCCAGAGACCTATGAGTGGGCTAGGAAGATGGCTGTCGATGCCCTTGAGTATGACGAGTCAGCAGAGGATGCTAACCCAGCCGGAGCACTCGAGGAGATCTTGGAAAACCCGGAGCGACTCAAGGACCTGGATCTGGATGCCTTTGCTGAGGAGCTGGAGAGGCAGGTCAGGAATGGAGTTCACTTTGGACTACTTTTGAAGAGGTCGATGAAACGAAACATCACACTGTAAATCCCCAACGTCTGCATTATACAGGGCTATGGCAACAAAGGCATCACTCTCTATGATATCCGTGCGGAATTGAGCTGTCGGTATAAGGACCTGAGGTGCACATATAGAGGCCCCAACACAGAGGAGATCTTCAACTTGCTCACCAAAGAGACTCCAGAGACATTCTACATCGGTACCTACGACGAACATTAATCACAGCGATGTCGTCGTTGGCTTTCATTTGAATTTTAACATTATTAATCATGTATAATGCATTGACAAGTGAATGTGTATCTGTTGTACATTAGTTGTTTGTGGATTGTGCCTTTCAGGGAAGCTGATCACCAGTGTAGTGACTGCTATTGCACATCGGCGTCCCCAGGGTGAGAGTTATGACCAGGCTATCAGGAATGACGAGACAGGCCTTTGGCAGTGCCCTTTCTGTCACCAGGACAACTTTCCCGAACTCAGCGAGGTGAGAACCGCCTCTGTTGTGGGGCACATGTTTAGCTATCACAGTGAACTACATTATAGCAGATCCATGTTGTGCAATCATACATAGGAGTCAAGTATAGCACACTCTAATCACAATGAGCTTGCCTGCTCTCATGCTTAACTGAATACCTTGTAGGTTTGGAATCATTTTGACAGCGGCTCTTGTCCTGGTCAAGCCATTGGAGTACGTGCTCGCATGGACAACGGTGTCAATGGCTTTATACCAACAAAGTTTCTTAGCGACAAAGTGGTCAAACACCCTGAGGAAAGAGTTAAGGTACTTAAGTGTATTGTTCTTTTATTTAAAAATGTAGAAACTACATACTAGAAAAGGACAATTATAAATGTACGTTTTCCAAAAGCGTTCAACCAGATACTAATGTTTGTACCTGCAGGTGGGAATGACAGTGCACTGCAGAATCATGAAGATTGACATAGAGAAGCTCAATGTAGACCTCACATGTCGCACGTCAGACCTGTCAGATAAAAACAATGAGTGGAAGCTACCAAAGGACACATACTACGACTTTGATGCTGAAAACGAAGACATCAAACAAGAGGATGAGGCCAAGAAGAAACAGCTGAGAACAAGTGTGGCTTTAATCTTTATTATTACAATTATTGCACAAATCCTTTTTTTAGCTTTATTCTAAACTTAAGGCACTGTCCAAAAGATCTTTCGGCCATTGATTTGAATAATCACATAATTCAATATTCCCACTCAATGGAGGTGGTGTGTGATGTGGTGGCTTTTTAGCAATAATTCTCGAGCAACATTTCACTGTTTTGCAGCATTTGCTTAAATATATCCTTCTCGTTTTAATAGCCTACATCAAGAGAGTTATAGCCCACCCCTCTTTTCACAACATCAACTTCAAGCAGGCGGAAAAGATGATGGAAGCCATGGACCAGGGAGATGTGATTATCAGGCCCAGCAGCAAGGGGGAGAACCACCTCACCGTCACCTGGAAGGTGGCTGAGGGCATCTACCAACACATAGACGTACGAGAGGAAGGCAAAGAGAACGCCTTCAGTCTAGGACATACGCTGTGGATCAACAATGAAGTAAAACCTTGTTTCAATAATTAGGGGATTAGAAAAATAGCAGGGTCTTCACAAGTATGTTGTGAAATACAAATGATTATTTAAAAATCACAAATCGTCCCCTAGGAATTTGAAGACCTGGATGAAATTACTGCCCGATACGTTCAACCAATGGCGGCTTTTGCTCGAGATTTCCTTGGCCACAAGTATTTTCAGGAATGCAATGGTGGGGACAGGAAGGTACTGCAGCATAATGTCATGAGTCTAATGATGCACTTTAAACTGCATCATACGGTGGACTTAACTGTTTTAACATCGAGAATGAGCCAGCTGGCATGTGTTGAAGAGAGCGTAGGGGCTATTGAGTGTGCGACAATGCGGAAATCCTTTGCACCTTGGACTGTTGTTGTTGTCTTTTTCCACCATCATCAGCTGCCGCTCTTTTTAAATCGTAGAAAATGGAGGAAGCCCTTGTGAAAAGCAAGAAGGAGAAGCCTACATTCATCCCTTACTATGTGTCTGCCTGTAGAGAGCTGCCAGGAAAGTTCCTACTCGGTTACCAGCCCCGCGGAAAGCCAAGGTTAGCAGGGGACTGCCAACCAGTACCCGCTGCCTTTTGTTGTGTTAATGACCCCCATTCATGCCAGCATTTGCATAGATATAGAAATGCTGGAGAAGCATTTGGTTTAATTTTTTTCCATGTGCAATTGACATGATAAGTAATTCCCTATTGTGTAAAGTCGGAAGCGCTCACAACAAAACACAGAGTGTGTGTCAGGTCAGTAGGAATAGCATGAAGGGTCATTTGTCTTGCCTGCTTATGCTTGTCTAGATCAAGCGTGTTTACTGAGTTTTATCAAGAACAGACATGGATGTAGATATTAAGCCTTTAATTGCCGGCTTTTCAAAAGTTCTGTGATATTAGTGATAGGTGCTGATGTTAGATTGTCGTTATAGAAGAACACAAACTTGTTTACATGACCATACTGTCATCTTCATGTTTCCAAGGATTGAGTTTGTGACTATCACACCCGAGGGGTTCAGATACCGATCCCAGATTTTCCCAACAGTCAATGGACTTTTCCGCTGGTTCAAGGACCATTACCAAGAGCCAGTGCCAGGTTAGTGTCCATTGTAAAGCTGTCTTTGAATCAAGAAACAATGAGACAAGAGGCCCAGGCCTTTCCTGTTTATTTGCATAATCTTGTGCCATGTTTCTCCAACAGGGATCACTCCCAGTAGCAGTACCAGAACACGAACTCCTGCCTCAATCAATGCCACACCAGCTAATATTAATATTGCGGGTCAGTTAAATTGTATTATTCTGTAGGATCTATGGTCTAAAGGATTTTTTCTCATGTCTAAGCATTACAAATGTCAACGTGCTGTTGTAATCTGTTGTGTAGATTTTGATTAAAACAAAAACCAACACGCTCCATATCTATATATTATTAGGTTTTATATTTACAAGGAACAACCCAAGCTCTAATGAGAAGAATTCTTGTTTGAAAGCAACCCTGCTGTAATGTGTGTCTCTTGATTACCATATCTGCTCCATTCAGACCTTACAAGAGCAGTGAGTGCCCTCCCTCCAAACATGACTTCTCAGATGTTCAATGCCATTGCCGCGGTAACAGGCCAGGGTCAGAACCCAAACACAACCCCAGCACAGTGGGCCTCGAGTCAGTATGCCTACAGCGGAAGCAGCACAGGAGGCGGAGGCAGCAGTAGCGCCTATCATGTATGTTTGGTCTGTCAAAAAAAAACATCGATGACTATACTTTACTATGAGTTTGAGCTAAACTTTTTCTCCCCATTTCCATAGGTGTTTGCCACCCCCGCCCAGCAGCCTCTTGCTACCCCCATTATGACGCCTAGCTACTCCTTCACAACGCCCACTCCCAGCCAGCCCCAGTCCGTTGCAACTCCCCAGTACCCCAGCAGCACCCCCCAATCCTCACACAGTCACCGCCCTTCCTCCTCTACACCGTCTTCATCAGGCTCCTCTCGACACAGGACCTCACAGCAGTTGCAAGCAAAGTAAGTCACTTCATAGGGTTTCTCATGTTGAACACTGACAAAATGAATAACCCCCCCCCC
>JAVQJS010085058.1:0-34536 GCA_036024795.1 Galaxias rostratus | reverse complement strand
ATATATATATATATATATATATATAAAAAAAAACGGCCCGAACAAGAAAGATTTTTGTTTCTGTTAACAAAAAATACTCATTAGTCTTGTTATTCTAATATATTGCATTTTATGTGGCCTCTCTTTATTTTGTATTTATTAAAGTAATAACCGAAAAGAAATTTGTCTCAGCATTCAATGACTAGTTTGGAAATTTACAAATGAACTTTTTAAACAGTGTCTTACATAAGTAATCCAGCCAGCATTTAACAGGAATCCATGTTTTGCACTATAATGTGCATAGCTCCCATTGACAACGCATATACTGTAGGTCCTTCCACAGAAGACGATTGTGAAAATGGAACTATTATAACTATATTTCAAATCAATGCAAGTATTAATATACAAACTTAATAAATAATCATTTACAGCTGGTTTACAAAATATATTTTGTAAAAATTGCTCAACAGCTCACTCCTACCCCAGGAGAACCAAGAGGTTTGTCTGCATCAAATAAAAATGCATCAGACAGAAAAGTATGAATGTGCAATGTAGGACATGTATCTATGTTAGAAAGTACATACATGATAATAAAAATTACTTTGACAAGATAACATTTCTTGAAAAAATGTGTGTATGCACCCCCAAAAGTACTCTATAGCTTAGCATATCTGGCCTTAAAAGAATGAAATTTATCTTGATCATTCAGTCAGTTCTAAATGTTGGAGTAGCTGGGTGTTCTTGTTTTTAATTAAATGTATATTTAATGTTAAGCATTTGACCTATAGAGAGCCGGTATACCATTACATTACAAGGGATCAGACAGTTCTCTGTAAGAAGGCCACAGGTGGCGATCCCACACTGCTGGGGAGGTTTGACTCGTAGGACCCAGGGGTCATACCAACAACCCCCTCATTCTTTGAAGCCTCACCATGCAAGAAGTCATCCTCGTCTTCAGTCAAACTCTGAAAGAGGGTGACAACCAATCAGCACTATATTTCGGCTTAAACGGCAAAACGAGCCACTCAGAACCCTTAGGTGATCTTAGCTGTAGGTTACTCCATTGTTTATCAGCAATTTGAGGATTTATTATTAGGGTAACATTTTTGGGGTCAATATAATGATAACTTAGTCTCCAGAGTGTAAGCCTTTGTCTCTAATGTGTGTGTGGTCTGTTAAAAATAATCCCTTACCTGCTGGCCCCTCTGCGTGGCATCCTGCTGTATGTCTGTTTGCTCCTCCCACTCCTGGTAGAGGGGCTTGATGTGCTGTCCTGACCTGCAGGGAGAAACACCATACATTAAGTCCACAGCCAAACCCTATCGTCTCTACACATTCCATCTGATACTAAAAGAAAATCTACAGGTTAAGCGCCACTATATTCCACAGATACCTTGTAAAAAGTATGGGGCTTACCTGTTGAGTAAGTAGGGGTCAAAGGGAAAGAAGCTGTCCAGTGGGTTGGTGTTGGCAGAAACGTAGTCTCCCCTCAGTGAACTCCGCACAACAGGAAGGACCTGACGGTTGTTCCTTTCAATTATGCTATAGCAGAACACCAGCTGGTACTTCCTGAGGAACACAAACAAGATGGACCTCTAACTACTCAGCAATCAAATGTCCAACCGATGAATTGCCACTTGACAATTTCCTTTGTCCAAGCAACAAAAATACTTGTCATGTTTTTGCAATATACAACAATCATTTGTCTAGAGCTAACCCAAATTAACGGCTTCTCAATGCCAACTAATTTTAGTGTAACTTGCAAAGATTCTTAAAATAGTAGCAAATTGAGGTCAACAAATAAGCATATAGAAGCAATAGATGAAGATAGATGGTGAAGGAAAAAAAAGGATTTTTGCCTAATTACAGAATTCAGAAGCTGGACTAAGTGAAACAAGAACTTAATTTTAGCCTTGGATTTTCTTGACAGATCTGCTTTGATTCTTTGACCATTAGATTACACCCTACTTTTTTGTTTTGATCGAACCGATTTTGATTGCAACCAGAACACCGCGACTGCTGAAGAGCCAAAAACTCATATTTGTAGTCGGGACAACTGATTAGGCATTGCATTTTTTTTTAAATATGCAATCAATAACATACTACAAATACCTGGGCCGATCTCTTAAAGTTCCATCTATTAGCCTGTCTACTGACAACATTGAAAAAAGTTGTCTTCCAAAATAACATCCTATTTTGCTCTAGGAAATTAATAAAAAGTTAAAAAGGTTTAAGGTAACACTCAAAATCGGTAATCAATCGTACCTATTGATCTGCAGTCCAGTGATGGGTTGGAGAACTGCCTCGTCAATAAAACCTCTAAAATATGGCCTGCCTCAAAGATTCTCCTTACATAGTTCCACTGGGTTTTATCATCTGTCCATAACCCATCTTTACTTTAATACAAAAATTTAGAATTTTAATTCACAAAAGAATGAAGGGTGCCAAAGTCTCTCCTAATTTAGGGCAATGCCCTTTGTGTTTTATTCATGTAATGGATGAAAGGGTTACGACAGGAAGACTGTCAGGAGCCTACCTTGTGATGGCAGCGAACATGTTGGTGATGGAGGGCAGACACACCTTGAGCGGGTTCAGCTGACACATGACCAGCCGCTCCAAGTTCAGACTACCTAGGTATGCAAGCCCTGATTGATACACATATCAACCAAACCAAGAGAAATGTGTCAGAAGTAAGAGATAATAAGAAGCCAAGTGCATCTATCTTTATTACGGTATCATGTTTTATTTTGAAATAGTTAATCATCTCCTCAAGGAACCTGAAAACCAGTAATGGCCACAGAGCAATGCTCGTAGGATTGGGAGAACTGTGAAAGTCTTCATGCTAATCCAATCAAACCAATATGCTTGATGAGTATGTGTGTTACCTTTCTTCATGTTAACATCTAAGAAGTTTTTGTGTCTAAAGATGAGCGCGTAGAAGAGCGCCTGGCAGGCAGTGTAAAAGGGTCCATGCAGGCTGACGTCACAATAGGCCCGTGTTCCACTGTCCTGGCTGTCAACATAGAGGTGAAGCCAGGGTATGAGCAAATCGATACACGCACGCACCGTTCTGAAAGAAAAAAAGTAATGTCAATGGAAAAGAGACCTTTACCGGTCTAAGGCCAAATTGTGTAAACACCTGAACACATTCATGCTGTGTTCTGCACAACATAAGAACTAACATCCTAGCTAAAAATAGGACAGCAGACATCGACAAGACACAACAATAGGGGTAACATCTTAGCTAAAAGATAGAACTGCAGACACTGTACAGACACAATCATAGGGCTAACATGCCTGCTAAAAGATGTGACTGCGAACACTCCAAAGACACAACAATACGGCTAGAATCCAAGCTAAAAGACAGGACAGAAGACTCACTCCACGGGCAGGAAGTTGGCCCGTGCCAGGAAGCTACCAATGTAGTTAGCAGCGGCCTGCCGTAGGACAGCGGGTTGGGAGGGGCTTTGAAGAATGCGCCACAGGTGTTCCAAGAAGGCCTCAGATAGAGCCTGAGTAGAGAGATAGAGGGAAGCTTCAGAGAACTGGGCTTTTAGGGAACACAAATGCTACTTAACAGGATATTTCAGATTACATTGAGAATTTCCAACACTTGGCTCAGATGTCGATCAAAAACAATCAAGTAGAGTCTAATTTGTAGAGCACATTTCATATAAATGCAATACATGTGCTGTAAATGTAAGCAAAACCATACAGGGCAGAAATAAAAGACTAATAAATAAATGAATAGATAATAAGTGGCAAAAAGACACAATTCAACAAAAAGCCATAGAGAATAAAACATTTTTATGTACTCTGAAATATCAGCCAGGCAAACGCTCTTCCTTTACCTCAGTAGCAGTAGCAGCCTTGACCAGACTGAAGATATAAATATAAACCAGTGTGAAGCTGTAAATACGGACTAGTCTTAAGCTGCTGTAAATACAGAACAGTCTGAAGCTGTTGTGTATACGGACCAGTCTGATGCTGCTGTAAATACGGACCAGTCTTAAGCTGTTGTAAATACGGGCCAGTCTGAAGCTGTAAATACTGACCACTATGAAGCTGCGGTAAATACGGACCAGCCTGAAACTGTAAATACAAATTAATCTGAAGCTCTAAATATGGACCTTTCTGAAGCTGTAAATACAGACCATCTGAAGCTGTGAGTATGGACCATTCTGAGGCTGTAATTACAAACCAGTCTGAAACTGCAGAAGTAGAAGAGGATGTACTGCACGTGACTCGAGGCATGCGTGGGGAGGATGAGTTTGTCAAAAACACACATCAGGTCTTTGTACAGCTCCTTGGTCCTTTCAACATCCAGACAACCTGCCAAACCGTCAGCAACTATAGTTACTTCAGAGCTTTTAGAATACATCTACATTTCAAGAAAAAGATGTGTTTTTGCACAAGCTGCACTTTCTTAATATGTGCAATGTTTTTGTAAGTATGTGTGCGATCATTGCTGTTTAGCCCTCACCGTTTGTGTGGCATATGTCTTTGATGTAGGCAAGCAGCACCACCATTAGTGTGTCCAGTCTCTCAGCTAGAGGATTCAACATTACTTTGGGTGCACCGGGGGCCTCAGCCATGTCTTCATCCTGGGATCAGGGAAGGAACCACATGGACAAACATAAAAAGCTGTGACTCCAATATTGTGGTTTGGTCTAAATTAATTACATTTAGAGAGACAAACCTGGTTAACACTGTGGGCATCTCTGTAAATATATCCTAGAGATAGATATATACTGTATATGCACTATACATATACAGTGTATATCTTATAAATATTTGTGTACATCTTAGAGTTAGATAGATACCGTCTAGGTACGTATACATACATACATATGCCAATACATGGCTCAGTAAATTAATTTTCACTAATACATGTGGACACCAACAGTATGACGCTAGGCAATCTAATCCCTGGTTTCAAGAATTTCCAACAAGTTTAAGGAGGGTTAGTTACCATGTGGAAGAGCCCTTCCTCATCATCCTCTCTACCAGTCTGATTCTGCATGATGTTCTCCTCCATCTCCTCTTCCATTTGTGCTCGTGGTAAACTCACCTGAAAAGAACCACCAAACATCGGTAACGAGAAACAAGGAAAGGATATTACTGTCATATTATTGTCTAGATGTTCGATTAGAGACTTACATCCAGCTTGAGCATTTTGCTGATTATGAGTTCCAAGACCTCTCTTCGTGTTGAAGAGATGTACACTGTCATTCGCAGTAGGTTATGAACATAACACTCCTGCACAAAATACACAAGCATTACTAGGAGGAGTTTGAAGTATTTTAAGGGCATAGAAAGCTTTGCAATGTCTTACCAGGGTCCTAGGTGATTTCTGAACAAATGGGAAGTTCTCATTTAGAATGGGCACGAGGAACCGACTGGTACTGTGAAAAGAGGCAGAACCATGTTCTATCTAGGCAAACATCAAAATAAAGAGTTCTTCCTGGCAAATCAATTGAGATGAGAGTGAAAATTGGTTCCTTGGAGAATACTTACGACGGGACATATCTGGTGATCACCTGGAGGGCTTTGTGACACTGGTCAAAGGTTCTTGGTAGGTCTTTAGAAAGCATAAAGGATGTTTGTTGTCTGATTGTAACCTTTTTGAAAACTTAACTTTAGAACTTTTCAAGAACAAGCTAACCTCTCCTCTGAACAACCTTATTAACACCTAACCTCTCCTCTCAAAGTCCTTATTTACGCTTAACCTCTTTTGTAAAAGGCATCATTCCTCTTTTTGTTCAGTGTTTACTTTACTTAAGTGTTGGAACAATCAGTTATTTAACGTACACACATTTTCAGGTTGTTACCCATGTTCCAAACCCTGTTAAGGAGAATTAGTGCAGGCCTGCACTAGTGTTGTAAATCAAGGTACCAACCTTCATTTTCATCGTCTGAATCAGAGATATCAACTCCTCCCTCACTGATCTTCACTCGCTCTGGGAAAAATGAAAAACATATTATCAGTCTTTAAAGTAAAGACTATGGCTTGCAACTCTTACTGTACTGAAAATGTAGGCTGTATCTGACGTGCTGCTAGTGTTTCAACACTTCATTATAACCAGTCTCTAAAAGGGCCTGGCCTCACTCCACAGTAAGTATAAAGTAAGTAACTTACTTAGTTAGTTAATTGCAAATTAATTTCTTTTTTAGAAAGGAAAAGATCAGTATGATTGAATAGTTTGTTTTTCTAAGTCTGTATTTTAGCCAAATACATGAAAGGTCACGTGTTTTTCACAATTCCTGACATTTAATCATAGTAAACATTCCCTGTCTTAGGTAATTGAGGATAAATCCTGTAATAAATAACTTAGTCTGATTTTAATCTGGAAGTGGTGGTGTTTGGGTAAAACAGAACACTGCAAAATGACAGACTTGTTGTGGTTACCAAGGAGACCTGGTTTGACTAATGACTCATTAGAACAAACCAGACAAATGTGCACAAGGGTGGAGCAATGACAAGCGCTCTGATAAATATACAAATTCAGACGCGTGGAAACGTATAAAACGCAGTTTTCAAACTCGAACAACAAATGTATTGAGTTCTGAACTTTCCCATAAGGTTTGATTAAATTTAATTAATGGACAGGAAAACCAAAAGAGTAACGTTAAAAGTTTAAATTTCAATACGACGTTAGCCCCCCAGTCTCAGATACTGGAAGTAATTTCTATGGATTTCTCAGCAAAAGCGTCCAGTAAATAGATTATTGTGATTTGTTGTATAAAGATGGTCTATTGTCTATAAGAAAGACTATTGAACAATTGGAATGAAAGCACCCAACCTGAGCATTTTGGGGATTTCATAATTTCTCCCTCAAGCAAGAAAAACAAACAAAAAATGTAAAAATAAAAAGAACATGTCAAATAAATTATTTACATGTTGCATTATCTTATCAAGTGCATGTATCAGGGCAAAATAATTGCCTTTGGCCAGTAGACCACAAAAAAGTACTGATACCCTCTAATAGAGCAGACTTTGTGTTTCAGAATGGATCATTGTCTTACTTACCTCACCGTCAAGATTTGGATTTCTGTTAAGGTCACGTTTTAATTTCTGCCAACATGCTTTGAAGATAATTTTTTTTATAAAAGTAGTGGGAGCTCCTTTAAGATTGAAACTGTGAGCTCCCCCGTAAAATCTAGGACTGTAGTATTCTGTCTTGCTATCTTAGATCATCAAAACAAGAAGCATCATTTCAACCTAGCAAAGGTTTTACCAAGTGCACATAGTCAAACGATTTCCTATAAACAGGTAGGAACACACAAACATGCACACACGCACGTACGTACGTACGAACACAGACACACTGCTGACACTCTTTTTGGAGGTTTTTAAAATCTTACCCAGTATCAAATATATATAATATCAATATTCAATAAAGAATACTTACTAGGAATGAAGTTAGATACCACCATTTTCAGACAGACCCTAAGATAAACAGTCTGGGCAGAGACTAAATTCCCAAGGAAGGCCAGGTACTCCTCCACCACCTCAGGACTGCGGTCTAGCCAGGGTAGCCTCTGAAGAAAAACAATCATTCGACATTTTTTTAAATCATATTTTCAGTTTAATTGCAAACATTCAAGGTTTTACCAAATATGATAGATTATACATATAAATACTTTTTTTGGTACAAAAAAGCTACCAATTGTGCAAGTTCCCCCTCTTAAAAAGATGAGAGCCCTGTAATCATGGGTGGACCTAAACTACGCGAGACAAAATGGAGGAAAGAATCCAGGAAATCAAATTGTAGGATTTTTTTTATTAATTAATTGGTCAATTGTGGTGAAATAAGTATTTGGTCACCTACAAACAAGCAAGATTAATGGTTCCCACATACCTTCTTTAAGAGGCTCTTCTATCCTCCACTCTACTTGTGTTATTGGCACCTGTTTGAACTCGTTATCAGTATAAAAGACACCTGTTCACAACATCAAACAGTCAGACTCCAAACTCCACTATTGCTAAGACCAAATCACTGTCAATGGACACCAGAATCCAAATTGTAGACCTACACCAGGCTGGGAAGACTGAATCTGCAATAGGTAAGCCGCTTGATGGGAAGAAAGGAACTGTGTGAGCAATCTTTAGAAAAAGGAAGACATACAAGACCACTGATCATCTCCCTCAGTCTGGGGCTCCACGCAAGATCTCACCTTGTGGGGTAAAAATGATCACGAGAACGGTGAGCAAAAATCCCAGAACCACACGGGGGGACCTAGTGAATGACCTGCAGAAAGCTGGCACCAAATTAACAAAGGCTACTATCAGTAACACACTACACCGCCAGGGACTCAAATCTTGCTGTGCCAGACATGTCCCCCTGCTTAAGCCAGTACATGTCCAGGCTCGTCTGAAGTTTGCTAGAGAGCATTTGGATGATCTTGAAGAGGAATGGGAAATGTCATATGGTCAGATGAAACCCAAATAAAACCTTTTGTTTAGTTAAAAACTCAATTGTCATTTTTTTGGTGGAGAAAGAATGCTGAGTTGCATCCAAAGAGCTGTGGAGCTTCTGTGGAGGTCACATCATGCTATTTGAGCTGTTTTTCTGCAAAGGGACCAGAACGACTGATCCGTGTAAAGGAAAGAATAAATGGGGCCATATATTGTGAGATTTTCAGTGAAAACCTCCTTCCATCAGTAAGGGCATTGGAAATAAATGTGGCTAGGTCTTTCAGCATGACAATGATCCCAAACAAACCGCCTGGGCAATGATGGGGTGGCTTCAAAAAAAGCATTTCAATGTCCTGGAGTGGCCTGGCCAGTCTCCAGATCTCGAGAATCTTTGGAGGGAGTTGAAAATCCGTGTTGCCCAGCAATAGCCCCAAAACATTACTGCTCTAGAGATCTGCATGGAGGAATGGCCCAAAATGCCAACAACAGTGTGTGAAACCCTTGTGAAGACTCACAGAAAACGTACAACCTCTTGTCATTGCCAACAAAGATATATGACAAAGTATTGATGAACTTTTGTTAGTGACCAAACACTTATTTTCCACCATAATTTGCAAATGCATTCTTAAAATATCTGACAATGTATTTCTGGATTTTTCTTCTCATTTTTTCTCTCATAGTTGAGGTATACCTATGATTAAAATTGAAAACCTCATCTTTTAAGAGGGAGAACTTGCACAATTGGTGGCCGGCATAATACTTATTTTGCCCCAACGTGTGTGTGTTTGTGCACGTACACACACACATAAATAACATTTATACATTTTAATATGAAACTGTGGTTCTTTACTCACAAGAACTGTGTATATCAGCTGTTCATGGTCTTTGCTGAGCTGGGTAACCGAATTCCTAAATTCCTGTAGCCAGTTAATGATCTGAGCATCCTGTTAAATATCACATTCAAAATGTATTTCTTAGTTATAATTACAAGTGTCGAATTCAGGGACTATTTTGATGTTCAACCAGTTTTATTTTACCTTTATATCAGGATCTGCAAGCTGATGTTTCAACAACTCGTACTCTGTTGAGTCACCCTTGAAATACAGTTGGAAAGTTGTTGGATATTGGCCAGGTTGGATTGGCATGTCAATAAATTACAGTTCTAAATGCAATGTCTACAAAATCCAACATGCATATAACATTATTGCTGTGTGTAAAATTTGCAGAGTGTGAAATTCAGTGTAATTTGAGCTCTATGCCTCAATTTTAGGATGGACCAGGTGAGGAGCGTTGTCTGGTTTCCTACAGATATGATGATTGGCAATCAGGCCAAAGATTTCAATCTTTCTTTTATCAGACCAATCGGTCACTAGGTACCAAATAAGTGCTTTTAGCAAACTCCAAGTGGGCTGTCATATGCTTTTTACTGAGTGGCTTCTGTCTGGCCACTCTACCATAAAGGCCTGGTGGAGTGCTGCAGAGATGGGAGAACCATCCAGAAGGTCCACTTTTGCTCTGTCAACTGTTGGACCTCATATAGACTAGTCTTTAACTTTCCAAATTCTCTCCAATTTACCCCAGGACTTCAATCAGGATAGAAAAACATCTAAAAAATAATCAATGAATACAGGATGCACCTGACTCAACTTAAGAATTCAGACCTTTTGCAATGACGCTGTTATAAATGTCAGTTTATCTGTAATAGATCTGCACCCTAACCCTAAACTATTCACTGAGTAAAGGTATTGGGTTAACATTTCTAAGGTTGTTTAAGAATGTATGTAATGAATTTTGATCAAATTAAAATAAAGATTACAGATTTTTTTTTACCCAGCATAACTCGAGAGCAAAGTATAGTGGTGATGGTGTTTATATGCGAAGCACACACCTTTGTAAATTTGGCCAAGGTATCGATGACATTGCCTCCAAACCTGACTGTCTTCATCGGAGGGGTGTTGAGAAAATCGAGTCGATCAGTCTCCATTGTTTAGCTAGCAATGTAGCCAACTAGTAAGAAAAAAAATAGCATTAGAGAACATGAAATATTATTTAACACCGTTCAAATGTCTTGTCAATCTAGCACAAATCTAGTTTTATTTAATCTACACCTCTGCTTGTCAATCCTGGGGAGTAACGAATAGCCTCCTTGTGCGTATGGGTTGCACAGACAGTTATAGAGTCTTAAGACACCCTAGAACCCCATTGCCATGGCCAATGAAAACAGTAGTGTGTCCTGCACCTGCAGGTTAACGCTCCCTTCCAGCTATGTTAGTCTACTGGTAAATTAAATTAGATGAACGCTATTATCATTCCAGTATTGATTTACAAAATCAACGACATTTTGTTGTTCAGCATTTAACCATGTGACGGGCAGAAGCTACATATGTGCACAATACTTGACACCATTGCACTTTATTTTTGCAGCATTTGTATACATCTGTATGTTTGTAGGATTATTGAAGAAATAGTGAGGGTTATTATCCCCATACCATATAAGCAAATACAGCAGATCAGTATAGACAATACAGTATATGAAAGTGCTATATAAGTGCTTTTACATTGTCGTTCGCTAACATAAGTAACGCTAAATAACTCCAGAGTGCACACTTGAGCATTTAGCTTTTAGCAAGAAACGTTAACACATGTATGGCCACAACACTAAATAAGTAAGCGTAATCAAGTAATACTCACAGTTCTTAATAGCTTTAGGTTAGCGGTCAATATATTTGACCTCGCTATAAAAATAAATATTAAAACACCTTGCGATACAAGGCTAACGAATATAAGTTTAATGCAATATTAAACAACGCTTCCACATTTCTAGATCGATGCATGGCGTGTTTACGGAAGAGGTATGTTTTCGTTTCTCTAATTTCCGGTAAAACACAGCAGCGAAGAGCATGGAAGACCAAAGCTGCCAAAAATAACAAATTGCCATTCCATGTACATACCTTTTTGTTAATTACTCCATTTGACTACTTAATGATTTAATTTTAAATTTATTTATTTCAATTTCCATTTCCTTGGTATTTTAGCTTTTTTTCCCAAATAAATTTAGTTATGTATTCCTTTTTTAGATGATTTGATTTTACAGTTTCTTTTACGATTCCTTTATGTATGCATTTCTTCTTCGTAATGCAAATTAGGGGGCGGTGCTACCAAGTTCAGTCTTAGTGGCAAATCACAGAATAGGCACTGGTAGGAAGAAGTTACAACTTGCAAGGAAACAGACAAATTGAAGGCAACCCTGTCTGATAAAATACACCCTTTCTCTCTTTTAGTCAGTGCAGGTATCGACCGCAGCAGGTCCACATTCTCTACCGACTGTGACACTCGGTGGATGAGGCACTGGCCAGACAAAGAGTAAGCAGGCTCGAGTGTGGAGGATCTAGAAACGTATTTGTTAAAAGGCTGTGGGAAGGGGACACTTAAAATGGGGGTCCTCCTCGCTAATATGTATACGGGGGAGTTATAGTGGCTGATGGGGCCACCTGTGTTCCATTTGCCATTTACACTACATTTCTCCCCTGGTCTGTCCCGCCAGGTGATGTTGGCCTGTCCGTCACAATAGGATGTTCATGTCCCTGCTCTGTGAAGTGCAGAACAATGAACCATCGGTTTCAGCAGGGCCCCAGTTAAATGTTGCTGTTTCAATAATGCCACTGCAGATGCTCAGCATTGATAACTTGAATTAGGATGTGCCTAAGCACTCTCTTTTACAGTCTTAAGTCTATGCGTGTTTTATCCCCACTGCTACTGGAGTTGAAAGGTCAGGAATGAGGCATGTGAGAGGGGAAGGGTCAGCTAGTAATTTAGCAGATAAATGTGGTGTACCTGACCACCAAGTAGGGAAAAATGTGGACATCTGTAAAAAATAATATATACATGCATGTCATAATTGAGAGTAATAACAAAAATAATAAACAAAAAGTTCAAATAGTAGAAATGTATTGTAATCTATTTTCGGCTTCACAGGTTTTGTTTGTTTTCCTTAAGGCTCCTGGTTGGTTAAAATATCAACAGATAAAACAGCAACCAATATTGTGCAATATATTGCATGGTTGTTGAAATATATGGATAACTGGTTGTGTCCTATATTCAATCATGTATAGTAAATATGTCTATCTAAGATGAGCTTGTTCAACCCAAGTAATTGAAAACAGTTGGTGGAGTACATATTGGTAAATTGGTGTAGCCCACATTGGTCAATTGCATAGACATTTATTTTTCTAAAGATTATAAAACTGGTTACTACCAGATCAAATTACTTTCTAATTATACATTTGAATCAGAAAGTAAAGGAAAGGAAAGTACAAACCTTCATAATCTAACACGGGCCAAAGTGAAACATGATCTTCATTTAAGTTTCATACGTATACTTGGTTTTAATTATTGTATCAATGCATTTAAGATGGATGGCATGGTCTTGTAATAACATATCAAATATCACCATGCAGCGGGACACATCCATCTGGCTAGTTCAGTCTTTGCTGAACTTCATTTCCAAACCTTCAACACGGTTCAGGACGGGCAGTTCTTTACAATATAAATAAGGTAATTTTTAGTGACAGTGCCAATGCAATTACATACTGTTACAGTAAAGTATTATTATTATTATTATTATTATTATTATTACTATTATTATGTGATGCATCGTCAGAAGCAACACATATTGTTACCGGAAAGTCGTATTATTATTATTTTTATTATTATTGTTAGAATTGCATATTTTTGCGCCTTGTCTACATCTGTTGTTGTTACCCAAAAAGATTACTTTCCAGTGACCAGATACATGTCTTGGGTGTGGCAGTCTGTTGCCCTTACATAGAGCAAAGTTATCGATTCACGTGTTATATATTTTTTTATTGATATTTTTAATTGGTTTTTGGCTCCATTAAAGTGAATGGCCAGAAAGATTTCACGGGCACATACTCCCTTATAGCGTTGATGTTATATAGTTGCAAGTTGTTCGGTTAAGATAAGCTGACAGTCTTGTCTTGCAGCATTGGCTTACATCAATTAATAGTTATATTAATTAATAGCCTGGTTATTATGTGATTGCCTCATTAGACACAATACTGTTATCCTTGAGTTTTATCATTATTATTATTTTTAGTATTATGTTAATAATTTTGGCCCCATTTTCCTTCACCTAAATACCTGCATTCAATGCAGTCTAACTAGACCGAAGGATGACGTTAGTAGCACCGCTCAGAGGTGAGTGCCACTGCTTCCAAAGTAAGAGCAGGCACTATGATAAGTGTCGTTAAGTTTTCCCAATACTATCAAATCAATCACATCATACATATTTACCATTAACTTGGCAGACAGGATTTTAGCAAGATTGAAAGCTCTAACAAGATTATGCATTAGGTAGTTGAAATTACACTTTATTGGCCTGGGATTTGCTACAAATTGCTCGAATACATACGGTCTCAGAGCAAAAAAAAAAAAAAAAAAAAAGTAAGAAAGAGATTTCACGGTCATATGCCGTCATCTAGTGTTAACGTTATGTATTTGCATGTTGTTAGGTTTATACCAGCTGTCGGTTATTGTTACTAGCCTGGTGATGACAGTGCCTGGTTTCCTCCAGAAATGACGCATGGCATTCACAACAAAGAGTTCAATCTTTGTCTCATCCGACCAGATTATTTTGTTTCTCGTGGTCTGAGAGTCCTTCAGATGCATTTTGGCCAACTTCAGATGGGCGGCCACATGTCTTTTTCTAAGGAGTGGCTTCCGTCTGGCCACTCTAGAGAGGGATGTCCTTCTTGAAGGTTGTTCTCTCTCCACAGAAGAACGCTGGTGCTCTGACAGAGTGTCTTGGTCTTGGTTCTTGGTCACCTCCCTGACATAGGCCCCTCTCCCTTAATTGCTCAGGTTAGACGGCCGGCCAGCTCTAGGAAGAGCCCTGGTGGTTGTAAACTTCTTCCATTTACCAATGATTAGAGGCCACTATGCTTAATGGGACATTCAAAGCAGCAGAAATGTTTCTGTCAGGCATACTCCGATTAAGCTGTAGAAACATCTCAAGGATCAACAGGATCATCAATGGAAACAACCTGAGCAAATCTTGAGCATCATGAAAAATGCTGTGAATACTTATGTACAAGTGAGTTTTTTGTTAATTTTAGTAATACATTCACAAACATCTCAAAAGCATAATTGCACAGTAATTATGGTTTATTGTGTGTAGACTTTTGAGGGGAATAAAGGTATGTATTAAATTTTGGAACAAGGTTATTTTGGGGCAAAAGTGAAGCGCTGTGAACACGTTCCAAGTGCTCTGTATCTGTCTTCTAATTTTCCATACGATGTTGTGACTGGCCCCAAGTGGGCTTTTACACTTATGTTCAGTTCAGTGCTTTACAACAGCGAGAAGGAATGCTTCGTAAGCATTAGCAGCAAGGGTGTCACTTTCACAGCAGCACGGTATTAATGACATAAATACATCGATCATAATGTAGCTTCTAACATTTCCATGCAATTGCCTAAAGTTCCTTGCAGTTGGCGTTTACACTTGTGTTCAGTTCAGCCAAATGCAGGGACATAGTAGTGCTGCAGTGGTTATTTTAGGGGCTCGCCCATCCGAACCGCTTGGTCGCTGATGGTGGAAACGCAATCACATCGCATTTGCTCAAGGAAATACATTTTCTAGTTTTATGTTATAACTTTAGTGTAGTGCTTTTCTTAATCAAGCAATGCAGGTAAGAGTTGGAAAAAGATATCCTCCAGTCGGACAACAATTTTTGCCCCAATTATTTCATACAGATATACTGGGGGTGCGTCTGAAATGTCAAGGCGGTGAGATGTCAAAGTGGAAGCACAAGGACCAATTATCCAATAAGGTAGCTCTTCTTCCAAAAGCAGGATGTTAGGACAATGAGCTGCCTCAGCATAAAAGATATGCAGCTCTGCAGAAGTTTAGATCTCCCTGGAGTGTAACTTGTCTCGTTCTTGTGCTACTACATCTAGATAGTGAGAACTATGCACTACACAGCTATGGACTGCCCCTCAGGCCTGCTCCACTGGGCATTTGCAATCACCGACTGGGTTTTCCCTGAGGTTTATCTTGAAATCCTCTTTTAAGTTTGTGGAGTGAAATAAATGCCTTTGACTTTTTCCATTCCGGTCTCCACTCTGTTCTTTCTTGGAGTTGACTACAATTGCATATATAAACTTGCTGTTTTTTATTTTTCAATAAAATGCAGTGGCTTTTTAGGGACAAGACCACAAATGAAAACACATTAAGGCACAAAGAAATCATCATAAATACTCAACTGAAAACAAATGAGTCACAAGAGACCTCCTCAAACTCCCACCCTTTGAATCTCCCACTTCAGCTGAAACTTCCCTTCTCCAAGGAAGTTACCTTATCTTGCTTGGGGTGTGACTACTTGAATGCTACGTATCCCCCTAGAAACATTAAGGTTGAAGATTTAACCATAGTGAATTGGTGGTTCAATAATAATAGTCATCTGACACTACTGTCATATTAAAGGGTACAAACAAGCTGAGAAACTGAATGAAGTCCTAACTATCTTAACAATATGATTACCTGCTTGAAAAACTGAGAGATTTAGCTCTTTACATTTTGTACCATAAATATCAGAACAAGCATGTACAGTGTATGTGGCTATAAAGATATTGCAGTCAACAGTTGTGTTCAAAGGTCTGGTGTCTTTTAGTGATTTTATGAGAGCAAATGAGTCATGAAACCTTCAGCAACATATGTTTGTCGAAACCTACAGCAACATATATTTCCCAAATTATTATCCTTAAAAATGAATCAGCATTTCTAAAAAGTAAGTTTCTATTGACCAATCATGCAACATGATAATACTCACAATTAACCATTCTCAAAGAGGAGCAAATGATAAGCTTTAATTCCGTAAAAAAATAAGAATCTTGAATTTTCTCCAGAAACTATCAAACATCAATGCATGCTATTAGTTTAATATCTTTCAAAAATAGTTTATATCTTAATAATAAGCTTCTTCAAATTAATGCCACATGGAAATATTCTTCGCTCTGTTGGAAAAAATAGAACACACCAAATTTCACCCTGGACCATTGTATATCGATATATTACATTCATAGCATACTTCCAATCATCTGGAGCCAATCCATACACCTACTTTATGGGTACCTTCAACAGGCTTGGCTTACAGATTTATTCATGAAGTTTTGCTTGTGTTGTTTGAACAGTGGCTGCTGCCCATTAACCATGTTAATATTTAACTTGTGATAAGGATGTAGCAACACTAATCTTTTCCTCATGCTGCCCAACAATACAATTCTTCAGTTGGAAGACAACAATACTACTTACAGGATAATTAATTAGAATGTAACCAGACAGATGTTGATATACTTTTAAATAGTTTGTCTGGAAAGTATAGGAAACTGAATACAAGATACATTGTCATGTGAAAGCCTACATAAATACATTTTTGTAAACTCTTGCCCTGTCTATTCAACTGTCTGTGCAGTAGGTTTTATAGGTAGGGAATCATAGGAATGAACTTCACACTTAATGACATTTGTCAGTTCGTCCTGTAGTGGAATAACTTGCCATGAGGAAAGACCATGCGCCTTAAATTGCAGAGGTCTCCGTCGTTGTGTAAGAGTTGGGTAGGTCCCCATCAACACCTGGAGAAGCAGAGCGCTCATCCTTGTAGGGAACCATTGCCACTGCGACAGGTGGAGGCTCCAGTGGATCTCCCGTGTGCGCACTCTTATTTGTGGTAGCTGCTCTTATTTCGCGCCCACGGGGTAGATCTCCGTTCCGTCGGAATGAGTTCCTAATGCCACTGGACAAGCGAGTGGACAAACGTCTCACTGCACCTGTAATGCTCTTGTCCTTCTTCAACAACCCCACGTCATCGTTTAAGTCCTCAGGGGGTACCTCGATGTTCCCTGTATACCAAAATACCCACCATATAAGGCTGAGGAAAATTATGATGGCGCCGGCATAAATTAGAAAGTCATAAAAAAAGACATTCGCAAACACCCCGATCAACAGAATGAGCAGTCCGAATATGTCAAAAGACACAGCCAACCAGAAAGCACAAGAGCAGCGCCCTAGTCCCTGATAAATTGTCTCCATTCTACCATATGTCCCGAACGATTGGCTAATTGCTTTTTGCCTACTTTTGTTTAAGCCGTTTGGTTTACTGCCGTTATTATGGCGCAGGAGGTTTGTCTGACTGTAACCCACAGGTAAGGTGCTCAAAAGGCTAATTCATAGCGTGCTTCACAGGCCGCGGAGGGGAGTGGCGTGGTAGCCAGGTGACGGGCTGTTTCTAGGTGACGGAAAAGGTGAGCAAAGACTACAAAGGCACAAGATCGGATCACGATCAGATTGTGGGTGTATTATAAATTGAATAGTCCTGTAAATCCCCACTCCTCCTCCCCGGTTATTATTATTGAGAACATACATCCTTGACATTTGACATCACCTTATTTTAAGCTTACCAGAAACGGGTAGTTTAAACAACAACTTGAAAGACAACATATTTATTATCACTGTCAAAAAATGGCCATCGATATTATAATTTCGTTTCGTGCCTCAGTGTCTCCATTCCCTTTTTAAACTATCCATCTTGACAAGGAAGTTAACAAATACAGGTTTACACCTCGCTCTCCTGCAGGTATTAATTTCCTTATTGCAGGTCAAAGAACTACATGTCATTAGCATAGGTTATAACTGAAAGCAAACCCAAGTAGGGTTAAGTGAGTTTAATGGATTTTTGCCTCGATGATTATATTTTGGTGACAGAATTGCCAAGCATTGCTGTACACCTGCTGTGCAAGCTCATTCAGCCTGTTGAAAATCTTCAAATACCACTTAAGAGGTGTGGAACAGCTCCAGGCCTGGAACTAAAGTAAGGCGGAGAATGATGTGAATGCACAATCCAATCCTTTATCTTAATATGAATGAATTCCCACAGCTTGGAATATGTGATGCATACTAACATATGACATCTGCTCCATGTATGGTCATGGACAAACCCGAGCCCCAGGCCTCTCCAGAGTGACCCACAGACTCAGACCCCAAATCCAAGGTTCATTCCCTCTCCCTGGATCAGTGCTGTTCTGCCCTGGTTGGTTTCCAGAATCAGCCTTGTCTTCCTGGGTTCCACCTTCTTCATCTGCCTAAAGGCAGAAGTATTCAGTTTGACCACCAGCTTCGTCTACCAGAGCAGACAACTGTGCATAGTGTTCATGTGTTGTTTTTACTCACCGTTTTTTTATGATCAATATTATTCATAATAATAATCATAATGCATCATTTGATAACATTTTACATTTGAGGTCACTTAGAAATATCTTTCAACTTAACTTAGAACCACAATTAATTTCATTTAAAATATCTATAGTTCATTAGAAATACAGGCTAGACATTGTTCATGTGGTAAATTACTGTACCTGGAGACATTTGATTTTTTTTTATGTAATAAATAGGTGCCCAGTATTACAGAGATATAACATAGTACGTGTGACTTCATTGAAAAAGTGGCCTAAATTCAAGTACCGGCAAGGTTAATGCTATCACTGACAGGTTGCCCTGTTACAGGGTTTAAATAGCAAGACTTTTTAGAATGTTAAATAAAAATATATTTTACCAGCATAACTGAAGAGTAAAAGGGTTTCACAAGAAAGTGTGAAATAATTTAATTTCCCTGTCAGATAAATTGTATGAATATATTTCTGCAGTTTTACACTTAAGTTATGTGAAGTATAGCCTCTGACGGTTCATAGGGGTAATGGAGCTCCAGTCAGATGAAGTAACAACAAATGACTGGGAGAAGACATGGAGTCTCATAGATTTCTATAAACTGCACACTCACTTGAAAAAGTAGAATGATGACTTTATATGAGATTACCCTGTTTGAATGATTGATTTGATTGCTTTTGATTTGAGCAGTACTTTCAATTTACTGTCAAAAAGTGTAATTAAAGGAGCAACTTTTAAAGTAATTAGATGTTTCCCCCTGTAAAATCTGTTGTTTCAAGGCTTCCTACTAGACACAAGGTAAAACTATGGTTCCACCTCGCAACAATAAGTCTTGCAGTGTGTATGTTTCAATAACATCTCTTTTTGACTTTTAAATTTCTACATGTGTGAAATACAGAAGATCCAAGGAATTAGCACATCTTTGAATTTTGTCTGTGTAATTTGTCACTTTAGGCAAAACTAAGCATCAGAATAACTGGCTTACAGTTGTCTATCAACCTTTATTCCTTTGATACCTATACTAATACTACTACAATAATTTCATACTTAACTTCACATGTATTTGTCATAATCGTAATAGAGTAAAGGTAGATTGAATAGAATAAACTTCACTCCACGACTTGAGACAGTCAAGTATATTGACCACCAAAAATATTATTTTCTATATATTCTATATCTTTTTTCAATCATTGTAGTGGCTTAAGGGGTCCATAATGCAGACAACCATACAATGATGTGTGCTGTCTTGGTGTCACATCAAAAAGTATTTTTTATCATTATTATTCTAGGGTGCCTCCTTCTTCCCTTCCAACTCACACAGTGTTGAATGTGAGTTTGAACCAACTGCTTATTAACATTAATTTGCTAGGTATGGTAATATTCTACTCTTGTTGTGGCTGCAGCCAGAGTAGCTCACCATACTTAAACAGGTGAAAGTTGAAAACTTTTAATATTGTGCAAAAGTTAATGAATTTCAGTAATTCAACTTCAAAAGTGAAACTAACATGTTATATAATCATTACATGCAAAGCAAGATATTTCAAAGCCTTTATTTGTTATTTTGATGATTATGGCTTACATCTCATAAAACCCCAAATTCAAAATCTCAGAAAAAAAATTTGGGGTAAAAAAACTCAATATTGTAAGTTCAAAGTGCCACACACTTATAAGATCATTAATCCAAAACACCTGCAAAGGGTTCTTGAGTACCTTTAAATGGTTTCTTAGTCTGGTTCTGTGGAAGTCAGAATCACGGGGAAGATTGCTGACATGACAGAAAACCATAATTGTCACCAGGCGCAAGGATGGCTGCAAAAGGTAATTGCAAAATTGCATGTTCTCAAAGTGCTGTATTAAAACACATTAATAGAAAGTTAAGTGGACGGGAAAAGTGTAGAAGAAAAAAGTGCACGAGCAGCAGGGATGACCGTATCTTGGAGAGGATTGTCAGGAAAAGGCCATTTAAAAAGTATGGGGGAGCTTCACAAGGAATGGATTGAGAGTGGAGTTAGTGCATCAAAAGCCACTACAAACACTGATCCTTGACATGGGCTCCAAATGTCATATTCCTCCTGTCAATCTGCAGCTGAACAACAGACAACATGAAAAGCATCTTACCAAGTCTAACAAAAAACTGGTCTGTTGCTCAGTGGTCCAAAGTCCTCATTTCTGATGAGCAAATTTACCATCTCATTTGTAAATCAAGGTTAGAGTCTGGCGGAGGAATGGAGAGTCACACAACCAAAGATGCTTGAATTCCAGTGTGGGGTTTTCACATTCTATGTTGATTTGGGAAGCCATGTCATTTGCAGGTGTTGGTCTACTGTGCTTTGTTTAGTCCAGAGTCAATGCAGCCATTTACCAGGACAATTTAGAGCACTTCATGCTTCCTTCAGTGGACAAGCTTTATGGAGATGCTGACTTCCTTTTGCAGCAGGACCTGGCACCTAACCACACTGCCAAAAGTACCAAAACCTAGTTCAATGACCATGGGATTACTGTGCTTGATTGGCCAGCAAACTCGCTTGACCTGAACCCCATAGAGAAAATAAAGGGCAATGCCAAAAGAAAGATGAGACATGAGACCAAACAGTGCAAAAGTGCTGAAGGCCACTATTGAAGCATCCTGGTCTTTAACACCTCTACAGTGCCACAAGGTGATAGCTTCCATGCTACACCACACATTGAGGCAGTAATTCATGCAAAAGGGGGCCAAACCAAGTACCTTTGTATGATTATACTTTTCAGGTCTGACTTTTCTGTATTTAAAAACCTTGACTTTATTTCTTGTAATATTATTTAAGATTTAACATTTGGGATAAGCTGTAAGCCATAACCATCAACATTTTAACAAATAAAGGCTGAAAATATCTCGCTTTGCATGTAATGAGTCTACATAATATTAGTTTCACCTTAAAAATGTACTTACTGAAATAAACTAGCTTGCACAATATTCAAAAGTTTAACCTGTACTAGCCAGAGTGTGTGATTGACCAATTAGATTGACTTGGTTTTTCTATGCCACAAATTGCTGCAGTTCCAAAAAACCTAAACAGGGTAGATGTGTTGTTAGAGGTAAACTAGGAAAGGCAAAATTTTGCACCTCACGTTGTAACAGAATGATAAAGCAAGACTAGACAGAAATATTCAAAAGCTTAATGTATTAAGCCACAAAGCCAGAAAGTAACATAGAAACCAAAAAGTGAATGAAAGTAATGGGAGACATACAATAGGTATATTAAGATTTAGTTTTAATCTGCTTTTGTCTTTTTGTAAATCATGTTTGTATTCAATACACTTCATTGGTCCACATGTTAACAGACAATGATGTTCATTAATGCAAGATATGTTTTAATTTAAAAAATAAACAGAAGATAAAATTATCAGTTTTTCTGATGCCGAGTTAGCCATATGATGGAGGCAGAAAGGGTAACAATGGGCCCTAACCCAAAGATGGCATAGCTGAGGTTGGAATATGAGAAAGCTGACGAATGTGACTTGGTCTTTTCTTTATTTTTTTCCTTTTAAAACTGGGTTCTTCTTCCTAGAAAGTTTTTAAATAGATCTTTGCAAAGCAGAGCCACTGTCCTTGTTGAGAGTGTTGGAGTGTACCACAAGGTACTGCCTCCAGCTCCCATAATTGGCTGGTCCAGGTCTCGCGTGCAACAGCTCTTTATTCTCGCTCCGCAATAAGCTTCAAAACCTTACCTATGGCAATGGTTTTACCTAAAGAACAAGGCACATAAGTTAGTTACACAACCGATGTGTAGTTTTAATTTATTTCAATGTAGGGAAAGGTTTGAACTCCTCTTCACTAATACCTTCATCTCTTAGGGTAAACCGTCCCATCTGGGGGAAGTCTTTAAAGGTTTCAAGGCAGATGGTTCCTGCAGTACGCAGACGAGCGATACAAACCTGGTCCTGTTTGACAAAACGTGGTCTTGTCTTACTTTTGTCTCCCGTCTTCTTGTCTACAAGGCAGATTAAGGCCTGAGGGAGATACAAAGGAAAGATCATTAGCATACGTCTATACACCGGCCTCTGAAATTCAAGCATTAAAATGTTCTACAAACATTATCTACAAGCAGAATTGGAACACAATTGCATAACAGAATTTCGCCAAATCTTGTCTAAATCCTTTGCTTGTCTCTCCTTAATACTAATGCACAGATGTAGCAACTGTATAAATATTTTTTCTTTAGGTGTTGGCTTGAGTTCACCTCTATTTATCAGGCAGAAATTTCATAATCAACACCCTGGTTTTCACAATCTCCTTATTGCCACTGTGGTATAAAGTTAATAATATTCAAACAGCTACTGTAATTCTGTAAATGAAGTTAACTTGTTTGATTTGTGAAATTAATCCAATCAATCAGTTTTTCATAGCAGAATAGAGGGGACCTATTGTTGTTCTTATAAATGTAACGTTCAATCTTTAAATGTCTACCTACAACTTGGTAGATTGGACGTTTAGATTAGGGGGAGCAGGAGCTGATACGTTAAATAGTGAATAAGGTCAAGCTTATCACAAATAAATTACGCTTGGACAGAGATAGATGATCTGCATGTATTTCAAATCAAGGATTCAACCAGTGAGCCTCTCTAGCCTGCTGGCAGTGCTTTACTAAAGTCATGACTGCAATAATGTTTAATTTTTAAGATTATCTGTCACTAAAATCATGCTCATTTTGCTCAAATTGACCCGTGGAGGAAGTAAAATAGAAATCATGTCAAGTGTTCAAGTGTCATGTGACACAGAATCCTACCGTGATTTGTACTTCTTCTATGCAGGTATGAATGTGAAGGACTGCATTGTATCCCGGGCAGATAATTGACTTGTGTTCAATGATAAAAATCTAAGAAATAAATAAAAAAAATCATTAATAATGACAAAGATTGCTAAAATATTGTGGAAAGGGGTAATTGTCTTTATTTACTGTATTTATTGTATTGAGTAGGGGGTGTGAAAACTTAAGTACATTTTATATTTTTATTTAATACATTTTCTTCATGTGATATTTTGTGTAGAACGTTGAGATATTTTTTCAAGAACTTTTAGAATTAGGCTGTTACATCATAAAATGTGGAAAAAGTGGAAGGGTATGAATACTTTCCGGATATACTGTACCGATACACATCTCTCCACTGTGTTTCATTTACACTTTACCTCTTATTTGCTGTCATCATGACACAGGCCGAAAAGGAACACTTTGGTTTGCCTTGCACAAATACTTAATAAATTCCCAAATACAATTCACATTTTGTTATAATATTCTATTGGATATAACACATAATTAGCTTAACATTCAGATAGAATGAGTTGAGAATGGATGTGTTTTGTGTTTCACATGGAAACTTACTTTCCTGAATATTTTGTCAAATTTAACCATCAGAACATTTCCAGAATGCTGAATAGCAAATTAACGTCTCACACCACCAATTCCATATCCACTCTAGACAATGCAAACATTTTGATCAAATCAGACAGATGAACCATCTGAAGTCTGCAAAGCAGTCTTCATGTCTAACTATTTATGTGAACATCGCTATGGGGATAGCAGTTTTAGATACGCACAAATCCTATTGTTGATTCTAGTGATGAGTAGCACTGGGGCAATATTGTGTACAAAGGACCAGACCTGGGCATCAAATGTGCGTCCGGAGTGGCAGAGGTTCTCCAAATGACAGAGAATAAAACCTGGCAAGATCTCTTCCTCCTCAATGCCCTTCAGTCTGATCTTGAGGTTCTCTCCAGGAGCAGCATGGTCAGTCTCTACTTCATCACTCAACAGGGCGAGCACCTCCACTGTGTGCTGAGGACACAGAGACAAAGGGTTGCGTCCAAGAAACCCGCAGATCCAACAGCAATAATAGGCAGACAGTGTGATATGTTCATACCCTGTTTGGCATCATGACCAGATGCTGGGCTTTGCTTATGGAGCCAGATTCCAGTTTGCCCAAGACTACAGTCCCCATGTCCTGTAAAAGAAAAGATGACAGACCAAGTGCCATGTTTAATCTCATAGCAAATTCTCCGTGAGTGGGCAAAGTGTTTAATGGACAAAAATGTCAGTTACCTTGTACTTGTCAACAATCGGTAATCTGATCGGACCAGAACTTGATCTGTTGATATGTGGCAGACTGTCCAGGTGGGGGATGAATGGTAAACCTCTACATGGATTGGATTTAAACAAGTTAACAGTTTAGTTTTGGATCTGTGGTTGGGCACTGGATACACAAAAAGAACAAAAAAGAAATCCAATACAGTGGTGAAACAAATCACACATTTTATAGAATGTTACTTTGAAAATGTGTGATATAAATGATAGTAGCAATCTAAAATGTTGTGAGTCTATCATTTGAGGGTTAAGATATCGTTTAAGCGTTGGCGTAAGGGTTTCTTACAACCAACATTGGCCTGCCATTTTAAACAGGTGGTCCAGATTGGAATCACAGAATAAATACTTTTATATTTTGTATTAGATGTACAAAAGTAAAATGTTTCCTTTATTTACACAGTAAAGTTGATAACAGGTGCTTCAACAGCAATTCAAGTCATATACTTACAAATACCAAGTGCATAGATCTACGGGCTCCTTCAGGTTAGCTCCCGTGAGGCCGGAGCAGGGCATGAAGTGAATGTCTTTCTTGGGGTTGAATCCCACCTTTTTCAAAAATGGCACTAGTTTCTCCTTACACTCTTCATATCTACAGTAAAAGAGATTGAGAATTTACTTAACTTCTCACGAGACAGACACCACAAGAAATCAGTATAAACTTCTTGAAATTACAGTTCCCATGAGTTCTACAGTGCTTGCACTAGGTAATGATGATGTAAAACTTGTAACTTGTAACGGTGGTTGCTCAAATAGCAGCAGATTTAATTTGCACCATAGTGCATCTGATTTTTAGTTATCACGTCTCCCACTGCTTTTCTTGGAAAGACACGCCTTCAAAGTTGTAGCATTGGTCAAGGCCCCACGCTATGGGTGAAAAGCAGTAGGATCAATAACAACGTGTGAACAACCCCCAGAGATTGCGGAGCATGAAATAACTGTAGCTCCCATTTTGATATTCCCAATGATCCTCCTCATGGCGGCAATAAAGCTCTACATTTCTGTTCGCAATTTAAATTTGTTTTAGAGAAATGAAAAGTTACACTAGATAGCAGTATATTTCCTGAAGAAAATGTATATGCTAAAAGCATGTGAAGTATTCAAGTCAGAACAACAAATATACATGTTTTTAAAAATCAATGAATGTTTACGATTTAGAAACATGAAATGTATGAATTGCATTTCGTTACAGTAGGTTTATGTATGTCGTTCTATGTAAATGTATGCAATTAGGCTGGAAGTCCATTAGTCCAAATAGACCATAATGCATTTTATATCTCAAAAAGTAAAAAAGCTATCAAATTGTGACCCCGTCATTTTATTCAGCATGCTCTCCACAGCATGTAAGTAGCTCACCCCTATCTCTGACTTACAGTGATGTTGTTAAGTAAAGGAAGGTGCACTAAAATCTAAGTACCCCAAATTATGAAATGTATTAATATGATATGTAGTATGTTGACCAAGCTGTCACAACCTGAATCATAAAAAGTTGGAACTGTATCCATAAAACTGACTGAATTAAAACCACCATGCTTAAACTATCTAATTTAAACTGGTTAAATCAGCATGTCAAGCTGAACCTGTTTATTGAACCAAAGATCAACGTAAATATTGCTACAAGCTAATATTTTCCCCAAAAGTTGTGCTACCAAATATATATAAAAGGTATTCATATTTTGTTAATACATTTTACAGTATACAATTGTGTAAAAAGCAAAATGCTATAATTAGTAGCTAAGAAATTAAATCAGATTATATTTGAAAGAAAAGAAAAATCTAAATAATATATTTCACTCAGTTTGATAGTATTTCAACTTATCTAGAATTAGGCCTGTGATGAACCTATTTTATAGACTGTTTTTGGCTTATATTTTTGTAGGCACAATGTTTTGTTAGTTGCTTGGGATGGAGTCAGGACAAATCCGCATTGGCATGGCAATGATACAATACAGTGGCAGTTTACTGCCATGCAAAGCATTCAACACTTTATTTAGATCCATGCACATGCTTTACAAAACCACACAAGTAAATGTGTGGTCCCAAAACTGGTCCCAACAAGCCATACAGTTATCAAGTCATCTGTGAAAACTGTAACCTTCCACAATCACGTGAACAATCGTTTAGAAGCAAAGTTGACCCATAAGCACCCCAGAGGCAGCACATCTAGATTACCCACCTTTCAAGGCTCCAGTTAACAGTAGGGTCATCCATTTTATTGACAAGAACAACCAGGTGCTTCACCCCTGCTGTTTTTGCTAACATGGCATGTTCCCTGGTCTGTCCGCCCTTCTCAAAGCCTGTCTCAAACTCGCCTTTCCTGGCGGAGATTACCTAAAATTAGAAAATAGGAAAACACTACTTCTCAGTCTGTATCAACATGCAGAGTTATTCCAGGGCCAACTAATTTAGCTAAATGTTTAAATGTACCCTTCATATTTGAACCATCTGAGCTACTTTCTCATGTCCCAGCAGAGCTGGTTATGATTAATCTTGAACTCACCAGAGATGAGTCACAAATGCCTGCAATCTAAAATTCTCTTTAAATGGAGCTCAACACCCATCCCGCTGTTTTGTGTGATTTTTTTTTGTCTTGGGGAGTTGAATTAGTAATTATGAGATTGATGGCAGAAAACATTTTAAAAAATCAAGAGAGCCTGACAAGGTTAAATGAAAGATGATGCCAAAATGTGTTTTATCTAAAAAAAAAAATTGTTATTCAAAGAAATGTGTAGTGTAGTCTACAGAGTTGACCTTAGCACTTACAATAAATTTGCATACTAACCATATTAACTTAACTACATTAAGAACCACACAAGGGACATTAATTCCATGGTCACAAAGCAAAAAGAAATCCAGACGCATAGCTCATTCCGTGTGCAAAGGCAAAAAAAAAGTCACATGCTGCAAGTAATTTATATGCTAGATACACTTAACTACAATAACAAACAGGTTAAAAATACCTCTTTTTATACAACTTGAATAACATTTGGCGATCGTGTCATTACAAAATGATGCTGAACTTCAATACATGGCTTTGAATTTAGTTAAGATTGGTTGTTATTGGCATAGCCTCATGTAACAGTGTTTACCTTATGACAATGTAGTTTTATTCAATTGGCAAAGCCAGTGAAATTACAATAGCGCTGAGCAATATGGTCAAAGTCTGACATCAAGATATGCTTATGAAAACATCAACGAGTACAACGAGTATTGCGAAAAGATTTTTTTTTGGAACATCTATTGCAAATAATTACATTACCAACATAACAACTTTAACTCTCGCCAGAAAACTACGGATGGGAAACCTTTTTTCTACAAGGGGATGAAGATGCCAGGCTGCAGCTATTATTAATCAAAATGGTACTGTGGCTCTCGAATCTCAGTCCCAACTCCAACTAATTCGATTAATAATGTAAACAGATTTATAAGACAAAACGATTCACCATTCTATTTAGAATACAATTCACAAGTCTATACATCTTCAATAGCAATCTAGTAAAATCATATTCCAAAATCACACAAAACAAAACGCAAAAACTGAGGCGCGAAAGAAAGTTATCTGAATTTTCGGATATTCCATTTGCATAAAGTTAGTGCTACACAAGTAAACCTGATTTGCTAATGGTCATTTTGTCCCCAAACTGCACTCTCCGTTAGTCCTTGCGCAGTGCATACGGTTCCTACATCAACACGTTCAGATTCGCCATCATTAAGATAATACTACTTAGAATAATAATACTTTGAGTGCTTCATATCCTGTTTCATAATGTATTAGCCTTTTAGAATGAAAATAGAGCTAATTAAAAAGTTTGACCGTTCGAATTCTAGTTACCGTTCCACCTTTATATTTCTCAGCTTGGTCTGGTAAGTCAACATACTCATTATTGTTTAAATAGACTCATTGTTTGTTAGGGCAGGTATTGTGCACCTTCCGTAGACTTGGCATGGCAACCCAGGCAACACAAGTTAACTCAGTTGCTGTTAATGGTGGAATATGGTTGAGCTAAAAAAAAAAATAAGAAAGCAATCACATCTACATATGTATTCACAGCCTTGGCTGTGAAGCCCAAAATTGAGCTCAGGTGCATCCTGTTTCCATTGTTCATCCTTGAGATGTTTCTACACCTTCATCAGAGTTCAGAGTTTACCTGTGGTAAATTCAGTTGATTTGACATAATTTGGAATGGCACACCTATTAATATAAGGTCCTACAGTTGACAGTGCATTTAAGAGCACAAACCAAGCATGAAGTCAAACAAACCCCAGAGAAAGGATTGTCTCGAAGGATTGAGAAAAATTTTAACACTTGGTGTGAAAGCCAGACATCATGTATCATGTACCAGGCACCGTTCATCACCAAGCTAATACCATCTCAACAGTGAAGCGTGGTGGTGGTGGCAGCAACATGCTGTGGGTTGTTTTTCAGAAGAGAGGCTGGGAGATTAGTGAGGACAGAGGGAAAGATGAACACAGCAATGTACAGAGACATGAATACCTGCTCCAGAGCGTTCATGACCTGACCGGGGCGACCATTCATCTTTCAGCAGGACATCGACAATAAGCACACAGCCAAGATATCAAAGGAGTGGCTTCAGTACAACTGTGAATGTCCTTGAGTGGCCCAGCCAGAGCATATACTTGAATCCAATTGAACATCTCTGGAGGGATCTGAAAAGAGCGATCTGTGCACTTTGCACTTTCCCTCCAATCTAATGGAGCCTGAGAGGTGCTGCAAAGCTGAATGGGTGAAACTGCCTAAAAATAGGTGTGCCAAGCTTGTGGTATCGTATTCAAAAATACTTGGGGCGGTAATTGCTGCCAAAGGTGAATCAACAAAGTATTTTGCAAAGGCCGTGACTACTTGTGTACATGTGATGTCTCAGTTATTTATTTTAAATGTGCAAAAATCTCCCCAAAAATGTTTTCAAATTGTCATCATGGTGTAATGTGTAAGAATTGTGAGGGAAAAATTTACTAAATACATTTTGGAATAAGGTTGTAACATAACAAAATGTGTAAAAGTTAAAACGCTGTGCATACTGTCCGGATGCAGTGTATATAAAAAACAAAGCCTATCAGTCTTTGGGGCTTATTTGATTTGTACTAAATCAGCTATATTGTTACATTAATACACATTCCATTGTGAGCTAATGTGTTAGCAATCAACAAACTTTAGGCGAATTGTCATATCAAGTTGCAACACAGCTTAATTAATGAATACATGTTTGTCACTGAATGTAAAGTTGAAATATCCAGGGATTTGAAAGATCCAGATTTGACAATGTCCATGTATAATAATGTTTACAGTTAGGTTTTGATGCACCGTGGGTAAATCTTTTAGCTATCAGCAGTTTGCAAAAAGTTTGTGTCTAAGGATAATATACTGTGATTTTGGGTTAGTTTATTTTTTGTTTGATTGTTCACAATTTCTAAGAAGTACTACAAATAGGTGCACATAATGTCCTAGTATACTGTACAACTCATACATATACAGCACTAAAGGCTAGGGTTTATATGTATGCTTAGATATTTTTTGTGCTTCATGAAAGGTTGCAGCTTTGAGTAGCTGATATAGTGCCTCCTACATTCTAAATGGGATGTCATTAAAGGGCCGGTGTTTTTAAGACGTACCTTGACATGCCTATTTCTATTTCATCTAATATTTCTTCGTTTTTTCTTTCTGCATGTCTTTGCTATATTCAAGTAAAATCTTAGACAAAAATCTAAACTTTAAAAAAAGATCTATACTATGTTAAATCAAAGGTATTGTTGTAGTATGTCCTTAAATGGAAAGTCCCTTCGGACAACATATCACAAGACATTTTGGAGGAAGAAAGTAAACACTAACTCACCAATACAGCGAGGTCAGCTTGTGATGCTCCTCCAATCATGTTGGGCACAAAGCTTTTGTGGCCAGGGGCATCCAAGATGGTAAAGTGCTTTTTCTCTGTCTCAAAGTACGCTCGACCAACCTCCACAGTCTTACCCTTATCCCTCTCCTCCTGGTTTGTGTCCAGAGCCCAAGAAAGGTACCTAAAAAAGCAAACACAAACACAAATGGCATGATCCCCCCTAAACTAGCAAAGCATCACCTTTGTGAACTAAACTAATATTTTTTTTTTCCTGTAGGTCTGCAATTTAATTAATTTGTATACCCTCTGTTAACCCAGGGTTTATCTTCTCTTCTGTTTCTCACCAGCCTCTGGGTAATCTAGCCTGTTCAGCCCACTAGTTGGGCGTAAGGCAAAAGGTGGGCAGTTTTCTTGGGTGACAAAATAGTAAATGAAAAACTGGTTGTCCTCCTTGCAGTGTCCTGAATAAATAACTGCCACTGGTTTGCAACACAAATTTTTCATGACAACAATGCAAAAAACAGCTGCTTAACCAGGAAGTTTGCCAAAATATTACACTTTTAAGTCAGTAGGAAGACTTCCAAAAATCGGTCATAATACTGCTGAAAGTAATTCTGTGTACATATACAGATGGGTGCATTTTTTTTAATTTAATTTTTTTTACAAAAACCCGAGATAAATTACTGGAAAAACATAGTGACTGCAGATACTTCCACACAGGTATACGTCATGGTACAATTAACATCCATTTATGTTATGACAATGGGAGTGGTCTCTTCCAGGGTGACAATGCCTCCATCCATAGAATGAGGGGGTCACTGAATTGGTGATGAATGAGTATATAAACTGTGGAATTATGCTCCTCATATCCCATTGCTTTCACAATCACCAAATCTCAACTAAATTCAACACCTATGGGGCATTTTGGGCAGACGTGTTAGACTGTGCCCTCCACTACCAATCAAAACAGTAAATTAGGGAATATCTTTGAGGAACGGGGTTCCATCCCTCCAACAAAGTTCCATAGTCATCAATACCAAGGCGCATTGAGACTGTTTTGGCGGCACATGGTGGCCGAACAACAATGTTGGTTATTCCATTGGTTTTTCCTTTTGAGTGTGTGCGCGTGTGTGTGTACATGAATACACATGCACTGAAAACTGTCTGAGGAACCCCATAAACACCCATTGATGACAAAGCTGATCCCCTATGCCTTCAAAACCACAGAAACCCTTTTAGTTGATGTTGTCTGCCTTTTCAAAGTAGGATACTATTATTTGAATGAAACGAAGTTGCCCTTCATTAGAACAAACCTTTGTTGAGACATTACAATAAAAAATGCAAGTAGCAGTTGGTCCCAACGATTACATCCTGGATACTAGGGCCTTTCCATGGAAGCTCAAACTTAACATGCATTTTAACTTATAGATAAACAAGGTAGTTGCCACAACTCACCAGGTTTCTCTATTTTTCTCCTTGGCTTCTCGCTCGTACTTCTCGAGAGTTCTTTTTTCTACCATGCCTGTTAAATACCTTCCACAGCGAATACAAACCAGAAGACAGATAAAAAAAATAAAAAAAAGTGTTAAAACGTAAATAATTATGTGGCAACAAAGAATGATCACAATTCCTTGACAGGCAAGTAAAAATCCAGTTTACTCACATGATTTGTCCACCTATAGTTGACTTGCCAGCATCTTGAGGAATTTAAGAAGGAAAAAAGGAAAGCTAATGTTTAAAAATAGCAGATGACACACTTTTTAGCCCATCTCTTCTTAAAATGGTATTTCACACCCTTCCTTTATTCATATGCACAGTTGGGACTAAAATCGCCTACCAAACAACAGGGCTCAAAACAAACGTACTTACTTTCAATACTACTCAGATATTCTATATTCACTAATCGTTTATCCCTGAGGTACATTTAGATACAATTGGGAAAGAAAACGATAAGTAAGGAAATTGATAAGAATAATTTGTTTTAATGAGTGTGGTTTTGTCACAATTCAATTAAGTAGCAAACATCAACTTATCAATCCTGTCTTAGCAGTCATGTGCCGCAAAGTTTTACATTAACGTATTTGTCCAACGTAGAGAACCAAATGAACAGCGGCTCTGACAGGCATGTTCCTTTTTTAGTAACTTATCAAACAAAAGAGGTTCAGATTGAGACCACATACCTACGTGGCCAATAAATACCACATTCACATGCTCTTTCTTGGGTGCGTCTGGCTGGATGGGTATCACGTTAACGATAGACATTTCCTCTTCCTCCACAAGTAATTCCTTTGAGGCTTCTTCTTCTACTGTTGGGCTTTCATTTCCACAGGGGCTGCCCTCTGGCGTTGCTACGTTACACTCTGTTCCTCTCTGGTTCCATGACTGGTCTGCAATATCACCATCACCATTTTCCATTGGCGCTAAACAGAGAAACAATACTATAGAATAAATATGCCTAACTTTCTTTCTTCATTGCATTTACTGATAACCTTTGACCTTCCTTTGAAACATACTATAAACTTGTATGAACTTATTGAATGAATATGGTTTTGCTATAAGGTAACACAGGAAATTACAATATTGGGGTTGACAATCAGGGTTGATTGACAAGACTGTAGCTATTGTTAGATGAATATGTAATTCTGTGTTTTATGCTAATCAACCTTGTCTTCTTGTCTAGTTTTAAAAAGATAAGTGTAAACTTTAAGAATTTCTTGTGGATACCATTTGGAATTTTCACACCTCTAACACATAATGCACATTTCAAAAGACATTATATTTTTTTCATTGTTATGCCTCAATTATTAGATAAAAAATTTTTACCTCACAAAGGACAACTTAGTATTCAGACAGATTGAAGTAAATATATTATATATGCTAAAACTAAGCTTGACTTATCTAAAAAATGCAAAAACCGATGAACAGGTTTGTCACCTTACTACCTTATTTCAAGTTGACATATTAAAACTTGTTTACACTAATAATGTTGTCACATGTCACAGTGTTGTTTATGTATATATGCATACACTATGACACCATGCATTTTGAAGGAGGGATGTCACAATGCCAAAAAGTTTGTAGTCAATGTCAATATTAGCGAAATTCCCCGATTCTCAAAAAACTATTTGAAACCATGGTGAAAAAAGAACAAGTAGTTCAATATTCACTCTGTTATTAAAAGCGCTACAAAATGAACAGTGGGATGTAGCCCTCAAGTATAAATAACAAACTATACAATGCTTAATTAAACTAAACCTTTAATGATAGCACAACATTTCAATAGCAGTTGGCCTGCCTGTCACTGACGTGAAAAAAATATGTAGGCCTAAATAATAAATAGGCCTATCTATGATGAATAAAAAGAAACAACTATTAGTATTTGGGTTAAGCTACCGCCAACTAACAGGAAACATTAGCTTCCTCTTCAAATATATGCAGGCACCAGCATACTCCAAGAAGCAGCAAACTTTTCCAGTTCATTTTGTTGATTTTTGCTGGTTTGCCAAGGCTTTAATTGTTTCCTTGTTAGTTTCTGGTTTGCGGTAGATAAACCCCAGCAAAGTATGGAGATACGTTTGGCATCGCAATTCAACAGCAGAGATCTCAGATCTCAATAAGAGTTCTCAGAACTAAAAGAGTTTCTGAAGAAAGTAATTTTTCCTTGCAATTTTGAGATCATAATACAAAAAAAAATTCTGACGCTCCATGCAGATACCCATCTAGCGTAAAGAAAGCCAATTCATTGCTTTCCCGCTGTGCTAACATGATTGCACATCATTGCATTTTTTCTAATAATTGAACCATCCATCCCTCCTCCATCCATTGTCAGAACCGCTTATCCTATGCAGGGTCGCGGGGGGGCTGGAGCCTATCCCAGCTGACTTAGGGCGAGAGGCGGGGTACACCCTGGACAGACCGCCAATCCATCGCAGG
>JAVQJS010084989.1:0-11403 GCA_036024795.1 Galaxias rostratus | reverse complement strand
GCGGGGCCCGCGGCTGCCACCGGTGCGGGGCAGTGTGTCAGCCCCATGAACAACACCCTGACCCCCCCCCCCCCCCACCCGCCCCCCTGCTTCCCCAACTCTCTAACACCACTGTCCCTCCCTCAACCCTCCCCCAACCCTCTCAGCCTACAGCCCAACCTAGTCATGCCCGTCCCCCCCGTCTCCGTGGAAACCAAGGAAAAACAAGACCGGGTTGATGGGGGCCGTTAAAGCTGTTTTGGAGACTGCAGCCCGGGTCTCACTCCCTCAGTGGGCAGAGTCTCGGTCTATCTACACACCACACAGGATTAAAGCTTATTCCCTTATCAGTGGGAGGCAGAGAGTAAACCGCTGACTGGTAACACTGACCTGAGGAATGCACAGAAGAATTAGATGCAATGCTTTCAAAACCATAAAAGGCTTTTTAATAAGCATAGACTACCGCCCAACAAGAGACCTTGAAATAATGTAAACTTTAGGAAACTGAACCAATTTGTATGATTTTAAATGTAAACTTTTTGGGTCTTTGGGGGGGGGGGGTGTCTGCAGCAGGGGCATTCTGGAGAAACAGGTCTTGCAAACCGTCATGCGTGATGTATAGAAAAGCTTGATCCGATTCCATTCAACATGGTAGTGCATTATTTGTTCTGTCTCTGAATGGAGAATGACGTTGTCCTGGTTCCCTTTGGCCTGGTCCCACTGGGCCGAGGGTCATTCTGACTCCAGGCTGTCTACGTATGCACTATAGCTTATTACTTTTACTGTGGTCGAACAACAAGGTGCTGTTTCTAAGGCTGCAGAAAGTATCAATTTGAGGCTACAGGAAATGGTCTCTTATCGCTTCAGATATTTGTGTCTTTGTTACTGAGTCTAACGGCTTTGTCCGTGCTTCTTTTTTAATTTTCTCTATAATAAACTCCTTCTGAAGCCATAAAAATGATTATAGTGATTGTGATGTGCTAATTGAAGTCTCATTATCCCAGTTAAACCTTAGCGTGGTGTGTTGTTCCCCTTGGCAGGCTACTCGGCTACCTCAGGGCCTTGGACAGGGCTTGGTGTGCCTGCTGCTGCCAGGTCGGCCGGCTGGCTGCTGGCAACGGCTGGAGGCTGGCTGACGCACGCACGCACGTACACACACACACACACACACGCACGCACGCACACTGACACACACACACACACACACGCACACACACACCCAGTTAAACTCGTTTTTATCGACATGGATATATAGCACCTTGCATAGTTACCTGTGTATCTCTTTGTGTTTACGTGAGCGTGGTTGTGTGAAGGATGGTGCACCCATTTGCGGACTCTGCCTTTTAGATGATTCGAGTTACTGTTGTGTCTGTACAAGCAACAAATGAACTCAGTTTCTTGGTTGGTTTCCTTCATGGCTTTCCAATGGCAAGAAGCACGAGATTCCAAACTTTTGGAATATTTACCTCCCCACATGGAAAGACTCTGGCGTCATCAAAAGCCTTGATACTTTCTTCTACAGAAACTCTCGGAAAAAGGAAGCACCTGTCACTTCCTCGTCCGCGCCGAGTGACTCACGACTTTTAATGGCGATGATGTGTTTAGCACACACAGCTGGGTCCCGGAGAAATCTCCCTGCCAGGAAAAACAAACCGTGACCTCATCACCAGGCGTCCTCTCCTCCATTGTTCCCCCAGTCAGCACCTGATGGTGGGGCCACGGGACCCATTCATGATGTCACGGTTGGTCTGTGGCAGTAAACAGGGTTTGTCTGTGTTGGATGAGATCACATGGTTATGGATATGGTTGGCGTGGTTGGTTGTGATCTCTCTTTCCAGTTTTGCTGTCTTAAGGTTTGTTGCACACAGGATTAGATGTCGATTTCGATCGATTTTGTCGATCGATTTGGGACCTTTTGAAATTTGGGTCCTGGTGTGTGTGTTATTGTTTTAGAACTACATTTTGTGAACCTGATGGTTCCCCCCGAAGTTGATGCAATTTGGGGAGACGCTGGCCTTTTTTGCTGTCAGGAGCCATTTTATATTTTCCTGTTGAACTGAGACACTGTGTCTCTGTTGTCCCATGCCTCACAGGTACAAAGGTGAACTTTGACCTTTGTGCATGGGTTCTGTAAACAGGCCTAGTCTGGGCTTTCTGTGTGTGGGCTGTGATGGATCCCGTTGGATGTCTGTACGGTCCAATTTATCTTCTGTCGGTCCACTTCCCTGACTGTGTAGACTGTGCCGTCCTGTAGACTGTGCCGTCCTGTAGACCGTGTAGCCTTGTAGACCGTGTAGCCTTGTAGACTGTGTAGCCTTGTAGACCGTGTAGCCTTGTAGACCGTGTAGCCTTGTAGACTGTGTACCCTTGTAGACTGTGTAGCCTTGTAGATTGTGTACCCTTGTGCACTGTGTTGCCTCGTAGACTGTAGCCTTGTAGGCTGTGCAGCCATGTAGACTGTGCAGCCTTGTGCACTGTGTTGCCTTGTAGACTTGCATGCCGGTGTATCCTTGAGAAGGTTAAGTTTTCATAAAACGCCGGGTCAGATATTTGACTAAAGCCTCGTGAGTCATTTTCATTGGCAGCATTTCATTTATCTTCAAAATCTATTCGTTGTCCATGATCAAAACAACATTTGAGTCGACAGATCGTTTAAGTCGACAGTTTAACCACCACCACATGAGTTGAACTTTTTTTTTTTTTTTTTTGACCACACGCCAGTAAATTCTTCCACACTCGATTATTAAACCTTCCTCTTCCTCCTCTTCCTCCTCCAGAGCGAGTGGGCTCCCTCCGCAGCCGTCATGGCGCTGGTCCAGGCCCTGCTCATCCCCGCTGAGCCCCACCCGCCCGGCAGCGGAACCCGCGGACGCTGCCCCTCCGCCCCCAGCTCTCCACCTCCACCCCCTCCACCTCCACCTCCTCCTCCACTCGCCGGTGCCCTCACCTCCTCCTCCCTGGACAACATGGGCTCTGTCAGTAGTCTCATCGCCGCCCGCTCTCCTTACCAGGAGCGGCGGTGTCGAGCGGGCGCCGAGCTGGGCCCCAGGCTCCGACGGGGGCCCCCGACGACCGGCACCGCGTGCCTGGGGGCCGGCGGCTCGCAGGAGAGCCTGGTCCGGAACCTCACGCCGCCGACGAAGAGGCAGACCACCTCCACCGCTGCCGGCAGCAAGGCCCTGGACAGGGAGAGGGGTGGGAACGGGAATTACACCTACTTGAATGAGGACTATGTAGGCGACTGGAACGACAACCATGTGACTCCCGTCAGTCCTGGAAGTGACTGTGAGGAGGTCAAGGGTCAGGGGCTCAGTGGGAGCAACATGGGGGGCCCTCCTCCCAGACTTGTCCCTGTGTCAGGAAAACTGGAGAGGGTGAGTGACTTTCCGATGTCGGGTATTTTTTATCCCAGCATCGGTTGGGGGAGCAATTAGTGAGCAACATATTTTCTGTGCTATTTTCCGCGTGAAAAATCTATTATTGTTTGACACTTGATTAATTAATAATAATAATACATTATATTTATAAAGCGCTTTTCAAAACACTCAAAGACGCTGAATTAGCTGTCACATTAATTATTTGAGAGAACATGGATCAAAGTTTGAGTCAAACCCACTTGCTGAATGTACGTTCCCATCGCCTCCATTGCAAAACGATCTTCACGTTTAAACGAGACACTGACACTGACCTTGTCTCTCTCTTTCTCTCTCTCTCTCTCTCTCCCTCTCTGTCTCTCTCTGTCTCTCTCCGTATCTGTCTCTGTCTCTCTCTCTCTCTCCTCAGAACATGGAGAAAACAGTGCTACGGCCCACCGCCTTCAAACCGGTCATTCCCAGGAGCCGCACCTCCATGCAGTACCTGTCCCCCCGCCACGGGGCCAGCCTGTCGGACAGCCAGAGCAACCTGAACCTCCTCAGCCCCGGTCAGAGGGAGGCGTCTCCGTCCTGCTCCGACAAGCGTGACTCCTACGGCGGCGGACGCCACCACGGCACCAGCGGTCAGTCCTGCTCTCTTTCGGACTCGGGCCGGAACTCCATGTCAAGCCTGCCCCCCTACGGCAACGCCGGCTACGGCCCGGCCTCGGCGGAGCCCCCCGGTGGCCACCAGGAGCCGGTGAAAGCGGCTCCCACCAACGGTCACCACCACGGCGGTCATCACGGCGGTCACCACGGCGGCGGTCACCACGGTCACCACGGACACTCCAACTCGGACAGCGGCCGCTCGTCCTCCAGCAAGAGCACGGGCTCGGGGTCGCTGAGCGGGCGCGGCCAGCCGCTGTCCGACAGCGGGAGCAGCGGGCGCTCTCCCGGGCCGGCAGACGGCTACGAGGGCGTGGTGAGGGACCTGGAGGACAAGCTGAAGGAGAGGGAGCTGGAGCTCCAGCAGCTGCGGGAGAACCTGGACGAGAACGAGGCCGCCATCTGCCAGGTTAGCGAGCGCCCGCGTCCCGAACCCCGACCCTGTGAACGGAGCAGTGGTCGCACGCGTTGCACTTGGCAATCCTCTCCTCCCATCCATCCAAAACACAGCCCCCCGTCGATGCTGACACTAAACTGGAGCTATTAATAGCGAGCTTTAGTTGTTCACACGCTAAGCCATTAAGCTGTTGCCCGCTGTCCACTCATTTCTATCTCTGGTTCTAAACGCCTCCCCCTCCCCTGCACGGCACCTGTGCGCCCCCGCAGGTCTACGAGGAGAAGCAGAAGCGCTGCGAGCTGGAGATGGAGGAGCTGCGGCAGGGCTGCGCCACCCGGATGCAGACGGCGTCCCAGAAGGCTCAGCGGGCCCAGCAGGTGCTGCAGCTGCAGGTCTTCCAGCTGCAGCAGGAGAAGAAGAAGCTGCAGGAGGACTTCGCCCAGCTCCTGAAGGAGCGGGAGCAGCTGGAGGAACGCTGTGCCTCCTACGAGCACGAGAAGATCCAGCTGGGGCCGCGTCTGGAGGAGACCAAGTGGGAGGTGATGGTCCTCAGCACGTGTGTGATTCACAGGGTGCATTTTGGCAATGCCCGTAGTCCAATCGTTAGCGTAGCAACTGTGTAGTTTTAAACAAAACTTCTCTGATGGAAGGAAAGTGAAACGAGGCAGATTGACTGGATGGTTTTGCACGAAGCACGGGGAGTTGTTCCGCTGGTGAAGTACGGTCCCAGTCACCTTCCGACAGGCTGTTAAAGTGCCGTTTGTTTGTGCGTCTGGCCGAGATGACAGGGAAACTCAGGCAAACCGCTTCGGGGGCGCAAGGCTGCGACTGCCGTACTGGCGAGCCTCTGTTACAAGCCGGCGCTGTCATCAATCACACCGAGCACCGTAACAGAAGCCGGCTGCCAACCTCATTCGCTTTGTGAGGTCTGGGAGCGGCAATCAATAGTGAAATGTGTCTTCCTCAGTTCTTGGCGCCGGATTCCTTTTTTTTTTTTGCCCTCGAGCAGCGTGCATGAAAAGCCATTTTCAAACAAAGAGAAGCGCTGGGTGTCCCGTTATACATCTGTGGGGATGCGCCTTTCCTGACAAATAAAGACAAATAAATTCCCCCCCCCCAAAATCGATATCAAAAGTCAAAACATCGATTGTCCCTCTTTTTTTTCTGTGTCTTCCGTCTTCTTTCCTTTGCCAGGTGTGTCAGAAGTCCGGGGAGATCTCCCTCCTCAAGCAGCAGCTGAAGGAGGTCCAGGGGGAGCTGTCCCAGCGCGTGGGCGAGATCGTGTCCCTGCGCGGCCAGATGCGGGAGCTGCGCGGCGAGCTCACCAACACCCAGGCCCTCATGCAGGAGGCGGCCGCCGCCAGCCGCACCCGCACCCTGGAGCTGGAGGTGTGCGAGAACGAGCTGCAGCGCCGCAAGAGCGAGGCCGAGCTCCTCCGCGAGAAGGTGGGCCGCCTGGAGGAGGAGTCCGCCCGCCTGCGGGACGCCGTGGCCAACCCGGGACCAGGCCCCGGGCCCGGCGGCAGCAGGAAGTGCCAGGTGTTCCCGGAGGGCGAGGAGCGGCTGCTGCTGGCCTACGAGGGCGACGCGGAGCCCCCGCGGGGCGCCCGGCTGCAGATGGACAGGATGAGGGCCGAGCTGGCCTTCGAGAGGCGGCGGGCCGAGGAGCAGGCGGGCGGCTTCGAGGAGGAGCGCCGCGTGTGGCAGGAGGAGAAGGACAAGGTGATCCAGTACCAGAAGCAGCTGCAGCAGAACTACGTCCAGATGTACCGCCGGAACCGGGAGCTGGAGCGCCTGCTCCGGGAGATGAGCCTGGAGCTGGACCACCGGGAGGAGTTCGACGAGCAGGACGAGGGCAGCGGCAACGAGATCAACTTCGACGAGATCGCCGCCACCGAGATCTAGTCCAGCGCCCCCCCCCCCCTCCTCCCGTTTCACTCTGCCCGCCCCTCGACCCTCATCTGTGGGCCACGTGGGTTTGAGTCCCCCTGCCGTCCCTACTGGGAGGCCCTCTATAAGTAGTTAGTAGGTCACCCTCAGGACCTCCCAAGGAGTGTGTCTAGGAAGCCTGTGTGCTTTTCCACAGCCACTTTCCTTCGTCCTCTCTCTGAGTTTCTCTGCTCTCTCTCTGCTCTCTCTCCCTTTCTCTCTCTGCGTGTCTCTCTCTAGACAAATATTATTAACTCTCTGCTCTCTCTCTCTCTCTATTTGTGTATTTCTCTAGACAAATATGTTTCTTTCTCTCTCTCTTATTTGTGTCTCTCTAGATAAATATATTTGTCTCTCTCTCACTATCTCTATTTACCAATCTCTCTCTCTCTCTCCTTCTTTCTACATACCTGTGTTAATATATATATATATGTATTCTCTCTCTCTCTTTCTCTCTCTCTCTCTCTCTTTCTCTCTCTCCCTCTCATTATCTCTCTCTATATCTCTATCTCTATATATTTTGCTGCCAGTATGTCTGCCTCTCGCAGGCAGCACTACTCCAGCAAACTCATTACTTGACCCACCCTATGAGTGAACGGGTTGCAGTGACAGTAATGGCGCCAGCAGCAGATGGTGAACACATGGCCAGCAGGGTGACTTCAGTTTCATTTGAATGACGTATTGAACCACATGCAAACAAAAGATGGGTCCTCTATGGTCTGGGATCTACTTCCTCGTACCTTCATTCATAGTGTGTGGTCAGCTAGTCCACACTGGGATATAGGGGTTGGGCATGTCCTTCCTGTATCTGATCTGCCGGCAAATAAGGGAGTGCTTCACTAATACTAAATGTATCATAGGGTTATGACATATAACTATGCATAGGATTCTAGGAAAACTTCACAAGCTTTACAAATATTTCAAATAAATAAACAGTACACATAAGTACAACTGTTCTCATCAGTACACACTGTTATGTCAATGGAATGTGTATATCTGCGAAGACTCAGGAGAGTGAGATGAACGTACATTGATTATGATGTGGCGAGGTTGAGATTGACTAAGTAGCATACGTCGATATTTGTACTATGCGGTTAGGGGATCTTCTTTTTTTAATTTTATTAAGGATAACGTGTTAGGGTGGTCATGCGAATAACGAAGGTTTTTAGCTTGACCTGTTGACGTGACAGTTGTTTCCACTAACTCCTCTTGTTTTATTTGTTGCACACCTAATTGCAAAAAAAATAAATAAAAAAAGGAAGATTCTCTTAAGTTGCTGTTCGGAAACACTTTCATGTATATATCTCGATCTACAAGTTATACACTACACGGACAGTTAAATATTATAGATTATATTTCTGTAAGAAATCTATTTCAAGAAAACATAGTCACTGTGAATAGACCAAAGCAATGTTTCACGTTTGTTTTGCTCCGACCGTAAAATGCCTCCATATCGGTGTTTAAGTGTTAATAGTATTCATGGTTCTATTATATAATTTTGTAATCCACAGTATTTGTATGAAGACATTAAATGTATATTTTCATTCTGTAAATTTCTTCTACCAACCAATGTTTTTAATAAAAAGAATGACAGTAAATAGAGTGTGGAATATCATTTTGAAACGGATTTTGGAACACAACACAAGTTCTTGCAGGCCTTGCCCAGGTGGTGCATTAACAACTGGTCAAAAAAAACGTTTTATTCTACAAACAGTTTGTTTTAAAATGTTATCTACAGACCATTGTTTAGGTTTAATTTGTGGTGGAACACCGAGCAATCTGTCAGTGAAAAAAAAAGCAGGTGTACTTTAAGGAGGTTCGCATCCACACTTTAAGGAGGTTCGCATCCACACTTGGAGCACAATATGATGTCACTCTTGCCATGGCAACTACAAACATATTGGAGACCGTATACATTCTCCTTTAACTATTTTCTTGTTCTAGGGTGAGAAATTTTATAAACATAAAAGTACAATATTTAAATGAGGTACAAAAAACGAATAACACAAGAAAATAATCATTATAATTGCAATAATTGATAAATATTAGTCATGAATGGACATTGTTTAGAAAGAGTAATGTTTGAAGGGTGCCTCTCGTTCATGCTTGATGGGTTGGAAGCAAAGACGTCCAGCTTGTACGGAATACGCCGTTATTACAGGTCAACTTTTCTATGGAGCACGTGAGACATGTCTGCCTCCTTCTGGACAAAATCTGACTTTCGATGAATGTTTTATGCATGGCGTCAAGTTCTGTCTCGAAGACCTGTCCAAGATGTACAAAGTTAAGACGGTCTGCATTTATTATCCTGCACCTTCAAAAGCAGTTCAAGAGCGAACAACTACTCCACTGAAATATATTTGTCCCGCGTACACGCCGTTCTGAGTACGCTTCCATTTTGTTTTTCACGACGACGTCATCGACTAAAAGGGTGACTTGTTTTCGGAAGAAGATCCCCACCGAGTGTTGGCTCTGGTAAGACAACACCAACACCAACGCTGGCTTCAGAAGCACTTTTTCAGCACAGTGCAGTGTGGGTGGCACATCCACCGTCTTCATTGGCCCAAATCTTCTCTGCGCCCAAAGGCAGCCAATCGACAACACCCTCTCAGTACTTTTGGGGTGTTAGGTTGGCACCGTAGCTGTTTGATTGGTACTGATACGATGCCTTGATGGAGTGGAGGGGGTGTCGCTCGCTTGATTTTTGCGCGTGCAATCGATCAGTCTCCTCGGGAGCTTCTGGGGACCTTCACGATGAACACCATGGGGTCTTTGGCCTTGTTGCTGAAGGCCCTGCGGATGATGTCCACGGCGTGGGGGTGCGTCACGCCCTGCAGAGACACACCGTCCACGGACACCAGCTCAAATCCGGCCTGGGGATGCAGAGGGAGACGGACGGGGGTTCAGTTTTAGATTAGATTAGATTAGATTCAACTTTATTGTCATTGTACAGAGTACACGTACTGAGACAACCAAATGCTGTTAGCATCTAACCAGAAGTGCAAGATTAAGATCTTGGCATAACTGGGAGTTAGACAGCACATATACCGTATGTAAAGGGGCAAGGCTATATATCTGTTTCATATACTGCTGTGCATATGGATGCTACAGGTTAGATCAGATAGTGATCCCCTACCTTGAGGACTTCAGAGGTGGATGCAGCTCCTCCGGGAAAAATCTTCTCTATCTTTACCGCCGGCTGCACTTTGGACTCCATGCCACCAGAGATACTGATGCCTAGAGGAACAACAAAAACCACAAGCTCCATCTTGGCTTTCACATATTATTTAAACACAACAAATACATTTAAAAGCAAAGGCAACTTTTCCCTCTTGGCTGAGGAATAAGGGGTTCATGGTGAATCATTTCCTTCCTGAAACAGGCGGCTTACAGTATGAATGTTTATAAAACCAAATATGAGCTCACCCAATGACTGCTTGGTCTTTGAGATGCTGACGGTCTTCAGCTCGTACTCCTGTCTGGCATCAGCGCCGTTGAGTCCGTTCTGAGGGGAGGCCCGGTAGCCGTTCACCTGGGCCCTCTCCACCTCGGCGTCCGAGTCCAGACCGGAGCCGAACACCTGGGACAGCGGGGGTCGACTCCTGCGCGACTCGCTCGACAAGGTGAACACGGTGTCCCTGCTCCTCTCGCTCTGCTCCTTCTTGCTCTTCGGCGTCCTGTTTCGGAACGGAGACCTGCCCCGCTCCGAGACGCCGCCCCCGCCGGCGTCGACGCCGCCGCGGTCCGAAGACGAGTGCATGGAGACCTCGTCGAAGTGGACGGAACGGATGGTGCCAATGTCCCCCCTGGGAGGGGCGTGCGGGTCGGGGGGGTGGTGGTGGTGGGCGAGCAGCCAGTTGGGGACCGCGGGGTTGGCGGAGCGGGGGCGGGGGGGCTCGGCGCCGTAGCCGTCCACGGGGACGTCCAGCAGGGCATTGAACCCCCTGGTGGGCGGCGGTGGCACGGACAGGCGCACCCGCTCCAGTTCCTCCAGCAGGTGGCTCTCTCGCTCCACCTCCTCCGAACTGTGCAGCTCGAAGCCTCCGCAGGAGTCTGTGGGGGACGACAACATCGTTTGTTTTTTTTCCGCGCCGCAAACACAGAATGGCACTGCGGGTAAGAGTTGCCGTTCGCGGTGTCACTGTGCATGAGCAGCCAGTTTGAGAGTGGCTAGGCTTTTTGTGCTGAGGTGTCACTGTGGTATAAGAGTATGTGTGGGTTGTGTTGCTGGGCAGCTTCTGACCTGGGATTGGAGTGATGAGGTGTCGCTTTGGCGCTCGTCCGGCCCGCGGGGAACGCAAAGGCGGAGAGCGAACTGAACGAAAAACAGAAGAAGAAAAAGGCTTCATTCAGTTAAAAAAAAAAATTCACACACTTTATTTGAAACCCATCCAATAAAACAAACAGTTTTGTATGGTGGCACTCGGAAATAGTTTTCAGCTCGTTCACGAGGGTTCTGTTTTGTGTCCCGATGTTTAATATAGCACTTGCTTAGCTCTTATCCAGGTGATAAGGTCAGGGACGCACCTATTCTTTCTACCTAACTATTAGTATTTACCTTATCTTTTTGTAGGCAACGTTTTTTGTAAGTCGCTTTGGTTAAAGGGTCTGCTTCATGAATGTAATATATGGTGTTAACTTGTTAAAAGTGTCACTAAATGTGAGTTTACCTAATTGGCTGCAAGTTATTACTCACCAGAACGGTACTTCAAAATGTCATAGGCATCTATTTCAAATTGGGTCACCATGCTATTGAATGCACTCAAGTCTGATGGGGGAACAAGCATTCTAGGACACAAGATAATACAGAGTTTAGAGAATTATAGATTGAGATTTGACAAATTATTTTTTGCCAGATCAGCACAACAATTTTCCCAAATTAATCTTTCACTGGCCTATCTGTACAATTCTTGCTCAGAGCTTCAGAATCTCAGATGTTACACACCCCCTACTCGTCCACTGTATGCACGTGGCGCGAGCACACACACACACACACACACACACACACACACACACACACACACACACACACACACACACACACACACACACACACACACACACACACACACACCCCAC
>JAVQJS010084975.1:0-26529 GCA_036024795.1 Galaxias rostratus | reverse complement strand
ATTCAGACCTTGGCTCTGTTACACGCATAATGTATACATGTGCGATTTCCTTCCCCATCTTCCTCTACAGTGCAGAGCTTAATGATTTCCAGCGTGATTAGCTGTGACGCTTGAATGTTAGATCATGCAATTGTTGTTCTTATAGGTTAGTATGGAGCTGGAGTGAGAGAGAGGTCAAGCTCGCCTTTGCGAGTAACTTACTGTCCCAGGAATAGTCAAGGAGTTGCTTCAACCTCTGTGTTAAGGGGGTGTTGCGTAAGATGTTGGCGCATTCATGGCTGGCACGTCTTTACAGCTGAGCGAACAACCCTCTTCGAAGACCTATTTTTTTCTTTCACAAATGTGTATGCTGTGGTTTACTGTTTCTTAAAAAATGAAAAATTACATATTTAATGGAGCAAAGTCTTTGAAAGCCCTGAGGCAGCATTGAAGTGTTTTCTTAATAAACACAGTGTCTCCATTGATAAGAGTCTATGAATGAGCAGACTGAGGGGGTGGGGGGTGGACTGTAGTGGAGCAGGGCTGGGGGGGGGGGGGGGGGGGGGTAGGTGACTGCTGCGTGCCAATGTACCTTTAAAACAGGCATGCTATGGATATCACCACATACATAAACCATGTGTGGTGAAATGTTTATACAACAAAACCTCTATCTGATGATTTTTTCATTAAACCCCACATTGGGGTCTGTCAGCGTCCCTCTACATCCACGTTTGTCTGTGCCCATCCCGTTCACACGTTTGACCGATCAACATATCTTTGATGATAATATATCCTTATAACTTTTGTTTGGAATATAAAACATTGCTTCTTAACAGCCGAACATACATTTTGTCATTTGAAAAGCTGTCCACTGCTGCGTACTGAGACGACTGACGTTTTGTGCTGGAGGAAAGTCAATTAGACTTGGAGTCTGCCCTCTGTCTCCATGTCTAAAGAGAAACAGGAAGTCCCATAGTCCGTCTGTGACTCAGTATGTCTACCCCACCCCATCACCCCACCATCCCCACAAACACCCCTATCCTACAACAGAGCAGAGACACCTTATCCACACAGAAACAATAGCCGACTTGGGACAATGGAAGACTCTAGAGGCGTTGCGTCACAGCACCAAGCCATTCTTAGCTCAGAGGACACCGAGTCAGGTTGTGTAGGTCCAGAACGTCAAAGATTGTGCTGCAGCCTGCCAGGTAGTTAGTCAATGAGTATGCCTAGGGGCCAGACATGTGTAACTCAAGTGCTTGTTCCTGGAAACCTTTCCGAATTATCTGATATGGCTCCTTGTTTGCTAAAACAAACCAAAATCCAGGCACCAGACATTTGTGTCCCTATAAAAAGCAGTCTATCAATATGATCACAGACTGATAAACAATCGCAAGGAGATGGGAAACAGTATAGGGTGTTGCTACCAGAAACAATGTGACTGTGGGCTGCCTGTGGGTTGACCCTTTTGAAAACTTGAACATTGAAAAGTTTTCAAATGTCAGTATAGTTACACAGGCTTTATTATATGCATGTTATGAACACACAGAAAGATGCTGTTGTACCTGCTGACCTGCGCATGAGACACCAAGTCAACTTGGAGGAAGTTGTTATGATGAGGCACCGTCTCAAAATGTAAGCAGTGAGAGTAAACTTCAAAAGGGGGAACTATTTGAATATGAGCATTCCATATAAAGGGGAAACATTCCACACGGTCCTAATATAGAAGGTAAAAAGGAAAGCCTTACCATGGCAGACAGGCCTCGTTATCTATGTCAAAGATTCACTGGGTTGTCCCCAGCCAATGGCAGTTCCTGTGTCATGTTAGAGGACAACTTAACGAGATCCCGTTTTCCTCCCTTCCACGGGGGGAAGGAATGTGTATGTTTGTCTGTGTGTCGGTCACGGATCATAGGAAATGGTCTTCCACACATCCTGGCATGGCCCCTATATAATGTCCTTGGTACCGTTCTGGCTCTCTCTGCCGGTCCCTCTCCTTTCTTTGGGATGCTAGACGACCTACCTCCAGACGGCTGAGAGGCAGGAAGGGGATTCTGTGTGTTTGACCATGTTGATAAGACGAGTACTGACCTATGCATCCCTTGATTGCTGTTACACCAGCAACAAATGTGAGACACAGGCCATCTATAGTCATAGCAAATGGAACCTCTGGCACAAAGATGCAACTGAAAAGAAGAAAGACATGACTTAGAATAAGAATAGAACATACAACACAGGATTTTGCTGTAACTTACAATAAAAACAAAGACCGCCCAGTGTTAGATTTGCTGTGAACACAACACGGACATAAAGTATGTACCATTTACAGTCAATTCAGAGTTTATCTTACAACGCATCCTTCTGGGGTCAAAGAAATGCAATGAAGAATAAACAAATAAGAAGAAATGTGATGTTCTCTGACTGTAAATCCATGGTTTAATTCCTTCCAGTGGGACTTTATGATGATTGTAGAAATGTGTGGACATGGTGCAAGTGACAGTCAAAGCCATTTATCGGGACACTGGAGCAGGTCCAGCTGGGTAGACATTCCAGGCAGTGAACGGGGAAAGTTAATTTATTTACCCAGCTGAAATCTTCAGGGAATGCTTGTCCACTGTGGGGTATGCATCTTCAGTGAAAAAGTTTACAAGGAAACATCACCAACTACTTTGTCAGTGTTCCACAACACAGTAATGTCCTGTGCTACTCTCCTGTCAAACTGGGATACATGTGGAGCAGATTATTTAATGATGACTACATAACATGGGATGGGTTTCGTCTACAGAATCGGTTCTAAATTATTTCTTTATGCACCATTCTAGACTGTGCGTAATGTACAGTGTATTACTGTTATAGTTCCAACAAATGTTAAATTGTTGTAAGTCAAATGTACATAACAAAACATAATAGAGCTGACCAAGCAAGCCAGGCACAGGCCATGGTCAACTGATGAAGCTAAAAGTGAGCAGCATCAATTCATTAAAAAAAATCTACTTTGGCAAACAATTAATGAGAACAGCAACATGTGACATGTTGACGTGTTGATATGAGTCATGTTGATTCAGGATTTTTTGAAATAGAATAGCCCATAAACAAAAAGCTTTTATTTGAGAAACGAGTCTACTGACAGCATTGAGCATGCTATCAGCACAGACGCTCCTGGGCCCTGCGTCTGGTTCATTATAGCAAGGATATCCGTTCCTCTCCGTCTCTTTTCGCCCAGTGTGTCGCCATGCATACCGCCGTCTCCTGGGTCACAATGTATGTAATTCACGTACAGGAAGCATAACTGTAAGCAGAACATCATGCATAACACAAACGGTGTCCCCCATTGGTGCATGGGGCCATGGCGCTTTCTTCCAGGCTCAATGAAAATGTCTGTTTAACCCTGCATCACATCCACATCCCCTCCCACGCTGCTTGAAGAAGTCCAAGTGTAGCATGCTCCTTTGTCTTGCCTCGGGGAGTACTGTGTCTTTCATGCACAGGAGATGTATATATTTAGACGCTTTGTGCCTGGTATTGCAGTGAATGTTTCAGAGAGAACCCTTTAGGCAGCGACACGTGTGTCACTAAAATAATATGAACATACGTAGACGTGACGAAGACATGCACATACGAGTGCTTTGACGACCTTATACAAACACACACACACGCAAACACACACACGCACACACAGTATCTCACACAAATGTCACAAACCGAGAGAGAAATTAAACACAAACGCACTAGCGTTCTCCACAGCACTTCTTCCACAGGGACACTAGCGTGATTAAAGCTGGAGGGATAGATTGTTCGCTGCAGAATTGGTCTCTCAAACATCAATCTTCCTTTCCACTCCGTTTACACACTGCTTTATGTAATAAAGCTGGCAAAAAAAGAAAAGGAAGTCCACAAAAAAGAGGCACACCAACTGGAGAGAAAGCCCCATTTAGCCAAGGGTTGCTCAGCTGAGTGAGAGTCATTTGACTTCTTGGAACCTCTACATCAGCAAGTATCCCCGAATGAAACCCCAGAGACAGTTGATTGTTGGCTGCCGGTGTGTATTTTGAGTCTGTGAAGAGAGTCAACGGCTCTATTGGAGGTGCTTTGAGTTAGAGGAGGTAGGTGAGAGATCCCCACAGCAGGGGAAGCCCTCTTCTCTTTCTCTCCAGCTCATTATCATGCATTCCTTTAATCCCCTCACACTTATTTATTATTCACCTCCCACAGGCTATGAATTATTCAATACTCGGCATTGCTGCACGGAAACAGCGGGAGGCAAGGAATGTGTGTCCATCTGTCTTTCTGTCTTTCTCTCGCTCATCCACAATCGCATTCACTTTCTTTTAATCAGCCCTCATCCTCCTCCTTCTCGCCTTTGTCTCCCTTCAGCGCTATCTCTGTCGCTCATGCTGCCTCGCCACTTTGGCTCACAAAGGAAAAGTGTTAAAAGGAATAAGAGAAGGCTTTGAAGATCCTCCTCCCACATGTTAACTGCCATGCGATGGCGGGCTTCCGTCTCATCTCCTCCCGACGTGTGTTCCCTTGCTGAATCCCATTAGCGCACACTCTCCAACTGAGCTGGCTGAATGACAAGCCAAACGAGCTGTGTTCATTTCGCTTCATGTTTGTTTAAAGCCTGAAAAACTCATAAACGCTGTCCCCTCAACAGGAAAAGAAAAAAAAGGGCTCCAACTACAGAGAAGAAAAAAAAGTTAATTTACATTTCAGATAACATGCATGGTTATGAGTATTGTATTTGGTTGAAAGCTGTTTATTACGCAGAAGGTACTGGCCCTAACTCATATTGCACAAAAGAACATTAGTGAACAATTTGAAAACCCAACATCTATTGGACCCAAAAGAATAATGATGTCAGGGTTTGAAGGAATGCACTTGGAGGAGTCTGTGGTAAATTGGTTCATTAATCCACAGATACAGAACATTGAATTGAATATTGAATATACACTGAAAATTGTTGGTGTCCCGCCTTGCATTAAGAAAATGTCCCTGTGAGCACGCAGCGCAGCTGGCAACAGCCAGGACATCCTGCCCCCCTCCCACCATTGCTACATTATGTAAATATGATGAGGCATTCAGCATCACAGTGAAAGCCTTAACTCCCTGTCCTATCTCCTCTGCCCGTAAAGCTATTGACAGAACCTCTTCTCCAACCATGTGACCTCTGATGACCACTATCAAGCTCCAACAGTAAATACGGGACCATGTATAGTCCTCATCTACGCAGGTGTCTGGGAATGTTAAATTGTCCCTGTGTATCAATGCTACCTGCCTTGAAATGTTACAACTGTTAGAAAAAAAAACTGCCATCCACACTCCCAAATTACATTCTCAAGACCCGCCATTCAGATCGGTGGTGATGTCTTCTTTGCTCTGCCTAGGCAGTGATAGGTGTGCAAGTGGAAATTAAAATCGATCTGTCTCTCCTTTAATAGCACGTTGTAGCTGTGGCCCTCACTGTATGTTAAGCATGCCTGTACTGACATATATCAGTGTTATGGGTCCCTATGGAAGCAGCCACAGAAAGCCAAACATGCTGTTGTGGATGGGATGAGTTCTTGCATTCTTTATAACCAACAGGTCTGTCTGCACATAAACAATCACATTTTACATCATGTCCGGGTGCAGGAAATCATCCAGATACCTCACACCTCACAAAAATTATTTATTTCCCCAGCAGCGAACAGCTCATATTCCGTTGGATGCATGGTGCGACATATAAGGTGGCGAGATATCAGTGATTCCTCCTGCCCAGTGATGGCAGTGGGAATCCTTGGCACAGAGGGAAGCCCAGTGGGACTTAAGAGATGACTTCCTATGCTGCCATGTCGACCCACTCAGACAATCTGCTACTGTTGCTATCTTACTGAGCTGCTCTGCACCCCCACTCACACTATGCCCTTATATGGCTTCCTCCTGCTGCACTACCTCCTTCACCTCTCACAAGACAGCATGCGAAGCAGGGATGTGATCTTCAGTGAACATGTTGCCCTATCGGTGACACGGAAAGAAGAATGATCGAAATTTGGTTCTGATCTTATGACGGGCAGTTTTGTGAGGGGTCATTACCATTGAGATGTAGGCCAACATTTATAATGTGGTTCACTGTTTCATGTCACCTGCAGGTGGACTGATGGAAACTAGTGGGGTTTGGTGAGCACAATGATTACGCAAGAGGACTGCTGCAATGACATTGGGGTGAGGAGTGAGTGAGGACACATTATGAACCTCTAATGACATGTTTCACCTTGGCGCACATGTTCACACGGCCGGAGATCTCGTTTCATTACCCTCCCCCTCTGGTTGACCTCTTGTTGGTATGGCACATTGGGGAGCACACTGCATGTTGCATTCCTCGTCTGTAAAATGCAGAGGATCCAACTTACCTCCCTGTTACACTTAAAGCTCATCGCCCCCTGTTGTTATAACTCGTTATCAGTATCATCCAATACCCTCGATATGATTGATCTATTCATTATTTTCAAATTGGGTCCAGTCTTACAAAGATTTTTCAGAACATTGACTTGCTCAGGCAGTGTGGTAAATACGAGGCATATTGAGACAAGAGTGACACAGGGTGGAGGTCTGAGGGGCCCGACCTTGCAGATCAGTCTCCTAATCAGACGTGCTGTCAAGGAGCCCTTGTTTATCCACCCAGACTGAGGCAGTGGCGACAATAAGGAAAGGCAGGATGCAGAGAGGGCTAAGGAAACCGGCAACATAACCACAATGAATTGGTCCCAGCAGGTTAGTTGTACCTTGCTTTCTGCTGTGTGTAATGATGCATGATTGCACAATTGCTAAACAAACACACGCCGCTTTGGCACAACAAACAATTGATGTGAAGGAGGATGAAACATTGCTGCATAAATTCCTTTGCTGTTCTATAGAGGGGAAATTGTTCTGTTAAAGAGTCCTGTTTACAGGCACAGCTAGATAGATCGATTGCTGTCGTACCTGTTGGTTATGAGAGCAGTTGCACAAGAAACTGAGAATAGTCTGGAAATAACACAAATTTGATAGATCTATATTCTGATTTGTGTATTGAACAGCAGAGTAGAAAGAAATTCTTGTGCAGGGTCATTTTACCGATTTCTCTTTCTAGCACCATTTTCATCCCATGCATGCTTATTAATATTACATGAAAACATTACATTAAAAAATGCCCCCAGCTATGGCTTTCATTTTTGTGCTGGCTTACACTTTTAAACTACTGAATTTATCAAACATAAGTTTATCATACAGGGTCAAGTGTCTGAGGAGATCATATATTTACATGTGCACTTGCAAAAATATTTGATAAAAATTAATAAGTAACTGAAATTGAACTTGTAGTAGACATCTAAGAGTGTCATTTCACAGTAAAGGCCCAAAGGTGACATGCCAAATACTTGAATAGTATGCCATGTTGGTATAGTCAAGACCTGATTTGTTACGCATTTCGAACAATGGTTGTGATTTAATGTACCTGACCACTTTTATAAAGTTCAGAAATCTTATCGTCCTCAAAAGGTATAATATCCATACATAGCCCAGACAAAGGGTAATGCAGCATATAGGTAATATCACAACTGTAAAAGGGCCTGTTTCAAGGCCTATACAGAAATCCTGTCTGAGAATGTATACTGGGCAAAGATAAGATTTCTCTGTAATTCGGGCTAGTCGTTGCATAACACTTTCAGGATTGTCGAAATCCCAACCAACACCATACCCTAATAAATGAGGGACGGAAAATACCCCCGAAATAACGTTTGCTTTTTTTCAATCCCACCCTGCGCATAGCTTTTTCCTGACATTACAACGCTAATATCTAGTTGCCAGATAGTTGATAGACAAGGCTAGAACGGGTATGACCGTCAGGGATCCTGCTGCTATGCTCGACAGACAGTTCAATACAGTTGAGAAAGTTATACGTCCAGTCAATGACACCAGATGAGCTTAGCACAACAAACACCCAAAGTTAAATCGAATTAGACAAATACGGCCCTATTTTGAATTTCAATTGCTTGTCCAGGCATATGCACAGGCTACACACCAAGAATATTAAAATGCTTTTCGAGATCCCCGGAGGTAATAATGGTGCCTGATTTAATATTTCAAATGTTGGTTGTAAGAATTTGGGTTTTACAATCTAAAAATATCAGATGAATGAACCATTAGGGTGATGATATAATATTGATTCATTTATCACAGGACCATCGAGTAGCAATGGAATAAAGTTGGTCCCTGTAAGGTTCTTCACATGTCCTTAGCTTATTTTGTCTATATGCATATTATTACATTATTGTCCAGTACGGAGACAAACACCGTTATTAGAAAATGACTATGCTATAACAGGGATAGTTGACAGAAAAAGTACAGACCTAGACTATGAAATGATGACCATGTGTCATCTAATTTAAGTCATTCCTGCCATGTTTTGCATCTCCATCACACTTGCAGCGGAGGTGCCTTAAAGGCTTTTATGCGGTTCAACATCGCCATCTACCTGGTGGTACATGGAAAATCTATAGGAAACATTTTTAAAATGTCTAACCAAGAATTTGTAAACGTAACTTGAATTATCATGATTTGTGCTAATTTATCAGATGCAATAAGTAATTTAAAAAAAGATTGTTTAATGTTTAATCGTAATAAAATCAACATGAAAACCATTTTAAATTTGGTTTGAATATCTCGCTTTTTATTTTTGAAATAAACAAATTATAAGAGCATGTGTTTTCAAATGTAATGCAGCTCAGATTGGGCCTAAACTGCTCAAGTAAAGAATGATACTAAACAAATACTACATGCAGCTTTAGGTGGAGCCTTAAACTGAAGGTGGAAATAGTCGTTGTAAATATCTTTGTATCATTTTGAAGGAGGACGCAAAAACATTGCGCTTTGTAAGATCACACTCACCCTGAAAGAAGTGCTGCGTTTGCTGTGCTACTACCCATGATGCTGCAATACTATATACGAGGCATCTGGAAAAAATCACAGCGCTTCACTTTTTCCACATTTTGTTATGTTATGGCCATATTCCAAAATCTATTGCATTGTTTTTTCTATTATATTCCTACACACAATACACTATACAGACATGTGAAAATGTTTTTGGAGATTTTTGCAAATTCTTTACAAATAAATAACTAAGAAATCACATGTTCTGTACATAAGTATTCACAGCCTTTGCCATGAAGCTCAAAATTGAGCTCAGGTAGATCCTGTTTCCACAGTTGAAACTTGAGATGTTTCATTAGCTTAATATATAGCTTAGTTGATTGGTCATTTGGAAAGGTACACAACTGTTTATTTAATATCCCACAGTGGACAGTGTATATCAGAGCATAAAACCAGGCATGAAGTCAAAGGAAATGTATGTAAACCTCCAAGACAGGACTGTCTCGAGGCACAAATCTGGGTCCCAATGAGCACAGTGGCCTCCATCATCCATAAATGGAAGACGTTCGGAACCACCAGGACTTTTCCAAGAGCTGGACAGCCGTCTAAACTGAGCAGTCGGGGTAGAAGAGCCTCAGTGAGGGAGGTGACCAAGAACCCAGATGATCACTCTGTCAGAGCTCCAGCATTAGTCTGTGGAGAGAGATACCTTCCAGAAGGTTGATCTGTTTGACGTGAATGCCAGGCGTCATATTTGGAGGAAACCAGGCACCGCTCATCACCAGGCTAATACCATCTCTACAGCAAAACATGGTGGTGGCAGCATCATACTGTGGGGATGTTTTTCAGTGGCAGGAACTGGGAATGATAACTTGCTCCAGAGCGCTCTTGACCCCACACTGGGGTAAGAGTTCATCTTACAGCAGGACAACGACCCTAAGTACACAGGCATGATATCAAAGGAGTGGCTTTGGGCAACTCTGTGAATGTCCTTGAGTGGCACAGTCAGACTTCAGACTTGAATTGGATTGAACATCTCTGGAAAGATTTGAAAACTGCAGGGCACCTGATGGACCTTGGGGTTATGCTTATGGTGTTTTGTGTCTAGAATTTTGAAGAGAAACTAATTCTATACATTTTGGAATAAGGCTGCAACATAACAAAATGTGGAAAAAGTTAAGCACTGTAAATACTTTTTGGATTGCAGTGTATAAAGTACGCCAGGAAAAAATACAGTATGACACAATACATCCATCCATTATCAGAACCGCCTATCCTATGCAGGGTCACGGGGGGGCTGGAGCCTATCCCAACCGACGTCGGGCGAAAGGCAGGGTACACCTTGGACAGATCGCCAGTCCATTGCAGGGCTAACACATAGACATACAACTCACACACAAACATTCACACCTATGGACAATTTAGAGTCACCATTGAACCTACATGTTTTTGGACTGTGGGAGGAAAACGGAGTACCCAGAGGAAACCCACGCTAACACATAGAGAATATGCAAACTCCACACAGAAAGGCCCTCAGATGGGAATCAAACCCAGGACCTTTTTACTGTGAGGCAACAGTGCTAAGCACTGCGCCACCCTGCTGTTCACTGACACAATACAGACATTGTCAAATTTAGTTTGCTAAAAAAGTACATACTTTACAAGTGCAACCCAAGTACCTACTAATAGAAAATGGTAGTTCTATGGAAGCCCATAAGGGACTTTGTTCAAATGAAAATGTAAACTTGAAAATGCAAATAAAATGTGCTATTTGAGACAAAATGAAGAATGCAACAATAATCCCAATTGTGTCCAATTGCATTCTGTCAATATTAAAATTTAAATGCAAAAGCTGTTTGACATACATTTTCGAAGTCTTATGCCACCATACTGCGGACAAAATCCATATATCAGTTATACCGCTTATCCTAGGCAGGGTCACTGGAGCTTACTCCAGCCGATATACGGAAAAAGATGGGGAACACCAGACAGGCAGCCGGTTTATCACAGGGTTCAACACAGCGACAGACAACCCTTCACGCTCACACCTACGTTCAATGTATAGTCACAATTTAACCTGCATGTTTTGCACTGTGGGAGGAATCCCACGCTAACACCGGGAGAACATGTAAACTCCACAAAGAAAGACCCTTGGGTCAAGTGAGGTTTGAACTCAGGACCTGTCTGATGTGAGGCAACGGTGCAAACCACCGACTCACCGTGCTCAATAATCAAATGTTAATTCAAATGTAAATGCTATTTAAAAAAGGTATCCTCCTTTTCCATTTGTCGAACCATTATTTATGTCACAATTAGCATTGAAAAGCAGTTGTCAACCAATGTGAAAATTAAAAGGAAATTACATTTCCCATTGTATTTTCAAAACTTCAGTACAACGCGGCGCAGTGGACAATATCAAAATGCAATGCGCGAATAAGCGCTAAGAGTCTTTTTCATTTGCATTTTCAAGTCACTACACACTCTTTGGAACAGACCATGTACATTCAAATAAAATCTTTCAGTCCTTTAAGTTTAATGTTTTCATGTGAATAAAGCCCCTTATGGGCTTCCATTTTGTAGAATGCGATTTTGGACGCATAGGCTGCAGTTATTTTTTTGATGCGCGGCTCAATCATGTCACGTGACCATATCTTAGCAGACACGTGACTTTGGTCTCAGTAACTTTTATCTGAAAAGAGGAACACCAGCATTTGGTGAAAGCTGAAATGGTTTACGTAGGAAAACTTCTTGCTGAACTTCTCTGTGTATTTTCCTTATGTCAAGTCGTTGATTTGTTGGACACAGGTATGCTCTTTCCTCGTGAATCTTCCTCGCGAGAGATAAAGGAGCTAAATGGTCTATGGAACTTCAGAGCTGATTTTTCGTCTAACAGACACATGGGATTTGAAAAGGCATGGTTCAAAAGTCCCATTGCAGAGGTAAACATGTGTGTTATCAGTGTGGTTTCGTACATTGTGTATGTATATAACATGTGATAAGATTGTGATTGTGTATTTTCATTTAATTCTGGCTTAGTCTGGCCCTGTAATTGACATGCCAGTACCTGCAAGCTACAATGACATCACCCAAGACGTCAGACTGCGAGACTTCATTGGTTGGGTATGGTACGATCGAGATGTTGTGATACCTGCACGCTGGATTGGTGATGAGGGAACAAGAGTAGTGCTAAGGGTCGGAAGCGCACACTACTATTCGATAGTGGTATGTTTGACATGTTTCTTACTTGCCACCATATCATAATTTTTCAGATTACATCTACAACTTGCAAATATAAACCCAAATATTGGGATATTTTCTCTCTCCTGTGTCTTTCTTGATAGTGGGTCAACGGGGTGAAAGTGACCGAGCACGAGGGTGGCCATCTCCCTTTTGAAGCTGACATAAGTAGTGTTCTCCGTGAGAGCTCAGATGGGCAGTGTAGAATCACCATTGCTGTTAACAACACCCTGACCCTCCAGACCCTTCCACCTGGGAGTATCCAACACATGAGTGACACCAGCAAGTAATGAGAGAGAGAGAGAGAGAGAGAGATAGAACCCTGCATCAAATTTAACTGCCAAATTAACATACATTAATATATTTGTAATGTTTACTGTATGGATTCATTGTTTCTTCACCAGGTATCCAGCTGGCTATTTTGTTCAGAACACAAATTTTGACTTCTTCAATTATGCTGGAATCCATCGTCCTGTATTGTTGTATACCACTCCAAAGGTCTATGTTGATGACATTACGGTGTTGACTAACTTCTCTGACAACATTGGTATGTAGGGCTTTACCAATATTTACCCGTAATACAAAAGTTTCAATCTATCAATCTATAAGCTTGTATTGCATAATTGTTTAGGATAAGGTGTCACTAAACCTCACTATATTGATTATTGTCTAGACTACCTTATGACCTATAACTTGGATTATTTGATCTAATTTGTGTTCCAGGCCTCGTAAGCTATAATGTGTCGGTCCTGGGCGATCTCAAAGCAATAGTGAAGGTCACGCTTTCAGACAAAGATGGAAGTTGTGTGGCTTCCTCCACGGGCCTTTCTGGGGTTCTTAAAGTGGTGGATGTGAACCTTTGGTGGCCTTACCTCATGCATGTGAATCCAGGCTATCTGTATTCTATGGAGGTAAGTTATTGTGGTTGTTTTTGTTTGGTAGTAATGTGGGGTTTGATTGAAAATGTGTTTGTTTACCTCTGACGGTTAAGCTTATCAAATCAGCCCACATGCCCAACACATTTTCCCATTGGTCTGTTCAAGGTCAGGCTGAAAATGTTGTGTGATGGCCTCTGGTCCAGATTTAAGATTACCATCTGCCTTCATGTAGGCCAGCATGGCTCTGTATTATCACGTAACATGTGTCAATATTCAGATATGTTGGAACTTGCACTATAAATATAATAGAGGGTCCACACAGCATGGTGCTTGAGATCAAAGTTGCTGACCTGGAAAATAATTGTATTCATATATTTAGAAGGCTTTTGAAATTGTAATATCACACAACAAACATTTGGTCTAAGATGTGCACTATATCTACATAATCATTTGCTGTAAAAATATTTGATCTAGACGACTGCAATGGCCTCATCTGCTCACTGAGAAAGCATGCAAATGTCATTTTTTAACACTAATACTGTATAAGCAGGATAACTGCTGTGTTGGTATTTAATTTTCATTTAATTTGAATTTAGTCCCGATAGTAATTAAAGTGAAGAATCATTTTTAGGGTAGAAATGGGGATTGTACGCTCAATTTACAACCAAAACAAATGTACATATATACGGCAAGGGGCGTCCTCGTGGATGTTTTACGGACGTTGCTCCAATGTGGGCGTAGGGTCTGAGTAAAGACCAGGTCACAAGAGACAGGATGTCCACAATGGAATCTAAGTTTGTGTCTGAGCCATTGTATGAAGAGCTATGAGTACTTAGGCTGGCCAGACTTGGGCTTCGTAGCAGGGGTCCTGCAAGACCTGATTGGACGTAAGGATACGGTTTTAGGGTGAAGATAGGCACATGCTATCTTGTTTGACCTTTCTGCCATAGCATGCAGATATGTGTATGTGTCATTTTCGAATCTGAGAGTCAACACATGTCTTCCCTCTTGACCTATGGGATGATTGTTTGTCTTAGACCAATATACTTGTTTCAACTTGTCTACTAATTAGAAACTGCTATGTAGTTAGTCTGAACTGACAATTGCTAAACTGACTATTGCTAGTTTCTTCCCTCGTTTAATTGTTTTATTTCTGTTAAAGATCAAAATGTTCCATGAAAATATATATAAAATAAAGAATGGCTTTTTGCTGTGATTCATTGTCTATAGGTTAGGATGACAACAATTGGCGAGGGCCCATCGTATGAGGATGTGTACAGTCTACCTGTTGGCATCCGCACGGTCCAAGTCACCAGCACATCTTTCCTCATCAACCACAAGCCCTTCTACTTCCACGGTGTCAACAAACATGAAGACGCTGACGTTAGTACCACTAGGGCGCAGGCAGCATCAACTAACTGGAAAGATGCCACTGGACAAGTCTTTAAATAATAGTCTTCAACACATCCATTTTAATCATAATATTCTAATGCAACATTACAGATGTCTCAAATTTTATAATAATATAATAAAATAAATATATAAATATTCTAAAGGCAAATTCAAATGTTGTGGAACTATTGAAGTTTGTTTGCTTAATGTCTCTCAGATAAGAGGGAAGGGCCTAGACTGGCCCCTCATAGTGAAGGATTTCAACCTGCTGAAGTGGATGGGTGCCAACTCCTTCCGAACCAGCCACTACCCCTATGCGGAGGAGATCCTGCAGATGTGTGACCGCCATGGCATTGTGGTGATCGACGAGTGTCCAGGTGTTGGCATCCGGGACATGTGAGTGCCAGCATTCAGCACTGTGCACGGTGTCAGGCCTTTAATTAACAAATAGAGTCTTTCTTTCAAATTCATTGGCGGACCTTTTCTGTCAACCTAAAACCTTTGTATACAAACATAGCTGGTGGCCTGTATGATTTTGCTAGGTAAGTTTCAAAAGTGTTAAGTGCAATTTCATGAAATCGTAACTTAAAGTTTATCGGTCTTACCTTGCAGTTCAGTGTTTTGTCCGAGTTCCATATTTGACCGTAAAATTTGTATTTTGGTAATGACAGTACAATTTATGTCACAGAAGACTGGGATTTGTTTATGAATTATTTACAAATCACAAACATCCATATTAATCAAACTTTTTAACAAAAAAAAAAAAATCCTCAGCACGAAATTGACATTTCCCTCAAACGTAATATGAGCTGCTATACTCATGTTATTTGTAAGAATATCAGCTGTTACAGCCAAGGAGGATAATGTATGGAGTTGCCAATAACTGCTTTGATTTTCAGTTGAGCCTTAAGATTCAGTCGTTTTAATATCGAGGAAAACCAAAGGCTGTTCAGATTCTTGTTTGATAACCGCTGGACTTAATATGTTGTGAAGTGTGTCGTTATGTGCTTGTCTAGCCGTAGTTTTGAGAATGCCTCGCTGGCGCACCACCTGGTGGTTATGGATGAGCTGGTTAGGAGGGACAAGAACCACGCCTCTGTTGTCATGTGGTCCGTGGCCAATGAGCCGGCTGCTGAGATGCCCCCTGCCGGATTCTATTTTAAGTGAGTACACATTTTATTTTTTCCTTCCATACCCTTCCTTATAAGCCTGAATGTTGAAGGAGAGCTAAATACAAGTTTTCCACATGCTGAAACCAGTTTCAGACCTTTGTGTGGTGGCTCCTGACGGAACTGTTCCGCAAATACTTGAGGATGTGGGTGTATGTACGAGTGACCGAGTACAGATATGAGGATGAATGATGACAAGTGTATGCGAATGCCTTTTCTGCTACTATGATCTATGGAATGTGGTCAGAGAAGCCCTCATGTGAAAGCTGAAATAATCAAGGCAGGGGTGGGGATCCTTCATTCCCTTCTGAATTCACCTCAATTCAAACTTGTTTAGGTATATGTTAAGTATAAAGAACAATTGAAGTGACGCGTCTGTTAACCCCTATTTCAATGCTTTGTTACAGAGTGAGTTGGTTTGCAATCGCATCTAATGCCTCACAGTATATGTTTTCCGGGTTCACTTGTGTTTTTTCATTTTAACTCGAGTGATCTGAAACCCTTTGTAATTGTCGCCATTCTTTTTAGGACTTTGATATCTCATACCAAATATCTGGACCCTAACCGTCCAGTGACTTTTGTTTCAAACAGTGACTATTCTCGAGATAAAGGGGTGAGTTTCCTGTGTCCATTTTTGTTTTTGTTTTTGTTTTATTCCTGCTTATGGAACCTCGTCACATTGTAGTGTGGACAACAAAGCTTTTGTCAAAATGTTGAGCAGTTTTGAAAGGTATGAAAAAGGCCTGTAGAATAATACTCCATGCCACAGCAATTATTCAGGAGAAAAATTGTAGACATTATGACCTAAATGCAAAAAAACAGCCAATGCCGTTACATTAGTGCTTTATCTATGTTCTGCATCCTTTTCATTGATTTCTTCTTGTGCCCAGGCTCCATATGTGGATGTAATCTGTTTGAATAGCTATTTTTCCTGGTACCATGATCCAGGACACCTTGAGGTGATCCCCATCCAGCTCACAACTCAGTTTGATAACTGGCACGGAGCATACCAAAAGCCCATCATCCAAAGTGAATATGGAGCCGATGCGGTCCCGGGGATTCACGCGGTGAGGGCACAGAAACACACACAACCTTTACATGTTTAAGAGTTATTTCCATCATCTTACAGGTACACCAACACTTAAAGTACCCTTTTTCACATGATGTGATTATACAGCAAGTCCATCATTACTCTTCTAGGATCCCCCGATGATGTTTTCAGAAGAGTACCAAAAGATTGTTCTTCAACACTATCACAAAGTATTTGACCAAAAGAGAAAGGAATACGTTATCGGGGAGCTCATTTGGAATTTTGCTGACTTCATGACTGCTCAAGGTAAGTCGTTAATCTAGCCCTCAGTTGTCTCTTCTTGTTTTTTTTACTCACGTCTAACATTACATTGCATTGTCAGTTGACATTGCTTTTCAAAGGTTAGTGACGTATGCGAAAAGACAGATGGACATAAAAGATTTATCCCTACCTATCTACCCCTAGTGAGTAAGCTATAAGCGACAGTGGCAAGGAAAAACTCCCTGATGGGATTAGAGGAAGAAACCTCGAGAGGAACCAGACTCTAAAGTGCAAGTACGTTCGAAATTCTTGGTTTTATGATGAAGTGCAACATATTGAGGAAAAAACTGATGTTTGGTCGATAACTAAACTTGTGAAGCAAGTTTTCGTATAACTAGAAGAACGATTTAAATATATTCTTGAAGATAATTTCCTTCAAATGGATTCTGTAAATCTTGCTAACACGGTCAGCCGTGCAAACCCCCACAGCCCAGTAACACAGCGTGGGCTTTCTATATTTTAACACGATGGGGTTAGTCAAGATATTTAGCAATCGTGAGAAGTTAATTAATTTAGTTATTTTAGGTTACAGCTTTGTGCATCAATTTATTGACGGACATCAGGTGATGTTTTGTAGTTCTATCAATATCAGATAGGGTTTGAACAAAAAATATATACATAAGTTTAAAATGTAAACAAAGTAATTGCACACAACTAAAAAATACATGCGAAAGGCAAAATTATCCATTTTAAAATTATTTGGTTGAACTTACCCGCTTTCTTTGGCTTGTGTACATGTATTTCTACTTAGCCATATTGTTGTCCTAATAAACCATTCGACACATGCTTTAAATCATGATATTATCTTCGGTAGTATCATTGTAACAGAACTACCTCGTCGGGTGCTTGATACCAAATGTAGCATCAAGTGCCACACTTCAGAACCAGGCAAGTTTCAATGCTAAATAAAGTTGGCTGTGTCAATTATAAAAACAAACGAGACCGTCGAAAGAGACTGACTTCTTTACGTTCCTTTCTATATAGTGTTCAGTAAGAGCACGACTCCGTTGAAGAATTAGCTCCGTCCAAACACAACCTCATAAAAAGCAACGTCGCTTTAAAACAGTGTGAAGAACGACGGGGACAACGTGAGCGAATGAGAGGGTGTTGCCGCACAGTGATAATAAAAATCGGAGAGAATGAAAGGATCCACTGCTGACGCGCGTTTTTGCGCTGCGCTCTACCCCTGTCCAGTTTAGCCAGTGGCACTCCTTGCCACGAATCAATTTATTGTGTGGGAAACATATGAAGCAAGTTTCCCATGGTAGATATTTTTGTTATAGATCCTCCAAATGAAAAACAAAGGAATGACTAATTAGACACAACTTTTAATGTGTGTCGTGTAAAGCATTGGCCAAACCTTGACAACACATTATTTGTCGAGTAGGCCTGTAAGTAATGGCCACATTCAATGGCGAAATCGGGCAAGCCATTTAAACCATTGCCCAGTATTCATATGGTGCAGACTACAGCTGGAAGAAATATTTAATTCCACATTTGCATTACCAGATGCTCTAAACAGAATGCTAACCCTGATCAAACCTGAAATAATCTATACTTGGAACAAGGACTGTGCTTTTCTGCCAAACCGATATTTTGGAGGAGAGCCGGTGATTGCTTTTCTGAAAACTGCTGGTGCAAATAGAATATACATTTAAAGAATAAATGGTAGCTTAAGTTTGTGTACTATAATGGCGTACAACTTCATTGGACAATTTCCTGTTACAGTTGGCTACTTTAAGACCAGTGAAGGGAAATCCTCATTGTTAGCTAACCGATACACACGGTACACAGGCCAAAGGCTGAGGAGCCCTCAATAGAGCCAGACACTTACCACCAGAGGGCCCTGGAGAAGTCCCTTCATCAAGCTCATTAAAGTTGTTAGTCAATAATTGTCAGCATTTACATAATGTTATTCGACTAGCTATGTGGAGAAAAAGCTACTGATCGATGGAGGACGAGCAGTCTACCAGAAACATTAGTGGAATCCTTTTGTAGATTAAAGGCTAGATCTGTGATTCAAGAAATACTTTTAATTAGAGTAAGTATAAAAAACCCATCCATAGTCCATAATATTCTACAGTCAAACAAAGAACATTTTAGAAGTGTGAACATGATAAGGAGTGTGGGGAGAAGTTGGATAGCTTCCTCGTGTCTTTGTTTGACAGTGGCGTTCTTCAGGGATCACTCAAGTGTACAGAGAGCCAAAGGGCTTCTCCCAAGTCTTTTTGTTCCCTGGCAGAAGCAATTCATTCTGTCTCGCACAAAGAAATGTGCTTGTGACGTTGTCCGTCCGTGTCCGTCAACTGTCCTCTGACAGTCCATAGAATTCAAATGTATTTAATGGGATTTCAATGCTCCTGGGGTTGTTTGATAAGCGCAGTTGGCCTCCTCTTTTGTTGGGAAATTTGGATTGGGATGTTGAACAGTTGGGAAGTTGGATCTGGCTGTGGCCTCATTAAAAAGATTTACTTGTGAAGTTGAATTCTTACTGCCAGGTTGGTCCTCCCATGAATGACTGCAGCCAGTCTATTGCAAAAGGTCTGACACCTGTACGCCCGAGAGAGAGAGAGAAGTGAATCAGCTCCGTTCGATTAGTCTGTACAATGAGTAAATAGGGATCCCGGCGATGAAGCCACAGAACAAACCGACTCCCACAGGAAGGTGACAGTGATGAATTACCATGCCCAAGAATGTGCTGCCTCAGCAGATCAGCTACATCATTGTAAACTTTCGTTCATCGCCTCATTCCTGCTCGGCTCGTCTGGAGGGACGACATTGACGGGGCCTTGAGTAATCCCTTTTTAATCCAGCTGCCGTGTCTCGAAACGTGTTCTATTGGAGAGGGAGAAACTTGCTGGGCTCCTGCTAGAATTGGGCTTTGAGGAGCTGTGCTGTAGAGTTGTATGTTTGCACTAAGGTAATGATGCCTGATCTCAGCCCTTCAAGTTGATTTACAAGAGTTGTTTACCAGTCCAGATGAATCATCACTTAGTGAAAGGTCATTTAGAGGACTATAGAGGGTCATCTACCATAGTAATATCTTTAAAAGCATGGCTGAGCATAAAAGACTTTGTGTTGCAACCTAGAACACGTGAACTCATTAACTGGTTTGGAAAAAAGAATATCACCACTTCTGTCCAGAAGAGAATCCAGAAACTTAATTATCTGCTGAGGGACATCACCATCAATAACAATACACAGTCCAGGTTCTGTTTGCACATGTACACTAAACTGCTATGAATTTGGTAACGTCTCAGGTAAACTAATTCAAGGTGAAGCAATTGCAAATGGGCTTCTCTTTAAAAAAAAATAAAAAAAATAAAAACAACAAAACAATAGAACAACTTGGATTGTTGTCAATACGCTGTATATTTCAAAAGGCGTACCGTGGGCAAGAGTGGGGTAAAATAAATGACCATTTTGCAACTGTAATTAAGGCAAACTTAGCCCACATAAATTAGCCAAAGCATAATTAGCTGTGATGAACTGTTGGCATGAATGAAGTTCATTTCAGTTCAGTTTTTATTGTTGGTGGGACATCAGAATAGGATATCAAAGAGAATTTAATATGAAAGTACGAAAACAAAGAAGGACACATACGCCATTGATAATAGGGCTTTTCTCTCCACAGCAGGAGACACGCTCATAAAAATACAACCCTATACACACACACACACACACACACACACACACACACAGTTTGTCACGCGTAATGGAATAAAGCGTTTCAATAAATAGACTCCCACACATATAGAGTGTAGAACAAATATAAACTCTAAATGGCAGTTATTCCCACATCAGCCTTTCATCCCCGCTGGGCTTATTGCAGTTTTCCCATCACATATAATGTGCCTCTAACAAAAAAGCAAGCACGACAATCTAAATCTCTGACTTAAAGCTCTTAACTCAGCTTAATCACTCTCAGATAATGAACCATAATGGACACATCTATTTGAACAAAGTGCCCATTTAGACTTCAGTGCATAATGTGTGTGAATCATGAACATTTCTCCTTTCAATAGCTCTTTTTTGTGTGTGTGTGTGTGTGTGTGTGTGTGTGTGTGTGTGTGTGTGTGTGTGTGTGTGAGTGAGAAATGTCACTTCCATTATGACTTAGAGCTCATAAGGCCTCCTCTAAGACTGAACTGTGGGAAAGCTACCCAGACTGACAGAGAGCTGTTTATTCCTACCGGAGCTAAAGATACAGGTAGCATGAGTGAAATACCCTTTCCTTTTCTCCCTGCCGGCTCCAGAGAGAGGTGTAGATAACCGTAAACAGATTTGGTGGAAGTACTTATCTCTTCAGTGGCTTGTTCATTTGAAAATGTATTTTCAAAGACGCTTGCCTCGTTAGATGGGATTATAAGGAAAAATGTATGGATGAGTTCCAGAAACATTCAGAATGAATCTTTATGTCCAATATGCTGACCAAGTTATTCCACCTTCCACTTTAAAATAGAATAATAACACCTCTTCCTTGCCTTGGCTTGTCTACCAGACACGTATCAAGGACAAGAATCCTATTAGCTTCCTCCAGAAAGGCAGTGTGCACACATTGTTGACCACAGGCTCCACAGCTATAGGAGAACACCCGGGGCAATGTTGTCTTATTTGTTTGTTTGTTAGTTTGTTCGGCGAGGTGGGCTGGAGGCAGAGAGGAGTGTAGCCCCTCCAGGCGTAGCTCTGTGGAGCCATGGCAGACATGGAGGTACAGGGCAGAGTAAATAATGCAGGATCTGTCGGTGAGCTTTGGCATGGCATCACAACCCATCAACCAGCACGGCCGCCTGTCTTTGGACCAGCCTTCCCCTCTTAGGCTGACAGGTGTTATGGGGAGAGGGAGGGAGGGGTCGAATAAGAAAACATCACATCACATAGAAAACACCGGGGCATCAAAGAGAGAACTTCCAGAATGTAGTAAAATAAAAACGTACAACTTGACTAAAATGTAGTTTAACCTTATGGTAATTTTTTACATTTCATATGTTGTCTGCAATTCTAAAGACAAGCAAACGAAACCAGGAGGTTGAAACATTTTGGCCCCATAGAACCAGATAGAGGCAGCACAATTTGGCAAAACATTGTGTTCGTTGATCGTTAATTCATTGAACATTATTTGGAGTTAAGTAACACTAACTCTATTTAATCTCATCAAAGCAGCTCTGATAATTGTGTCTACTCTTCCTATGAAATGTGGAATGTCCTCATTTGTTTCACTGGACATGGTGCAACCCATTTACAATGACTGTACATCTCTGGCATGTGGGACTCCCAGGCCTTTGAGTTTCAGCCCTCCCGTCTGATAAAGTCTTCGGGAGAGCTGAAACCTGTCTTCTGCTTGTCCGAGACGTCCGTCGTGTGGTCGGTTTACGTGCTCCTCACGGTATCCGCCCCGTCGGTGAGAGGCAGTGGGGGAGACATGGAAAGCGTCGCCAACCTGCCACATCTGTCACCCGTGCCACCGGCTTCACGGCGCCTCTTAGAAAGGGGCGGACTGCCGGTGTCAGAGGAGGTCCAACCCTCCCTGTCCGTCTCCCACACTGTGACTCGCTGACGCCGCTGTCTCTCCAGCTCGGTATCTCTGGCTGACTCTTTCCCTTGGTGTGTACACAGCCATCGGTGGGACTGCGCCACACTGTCAAAGTGTCAGAGTATGGGGGGGGGGCAACAACTTCTACACAATGCAGAGCTCTGCCGGTTTATAATTCACTCCCCGACTTCATTTTGAAAAACACTGGGTGGGTTGAGGGTCCCCAAGATAAAAGTCACAGAGATTGTTCCTTGACTTCATGACTTCATTTATTATTCTGTGTAGATTTACATCAATTTTCAGTGAAATCTCCTGACATCCCCCAAATGTTTCCCCAGAATTCACAGTCTCTCTTGCATAATGAATATCCTCCAGACTCCACAGATTTAAGGTAGATGCTGACATGACGCATAACCTCACACAAACCCCCGAGGCACATTTCCATCTCCAAAAGCCGGAGGATCAAAGATAAGCCCACCTTCAAGTGCTAACGCTGTGGCTTTGTTCATAATTAGAAATCGTCTGTAAAAGGAGACAAAACACAAAACCCGCCAGTGAAAGACGCAATGTCTTTTCAGAAAAAAATAATGTGAGGCTGAACCACAATGAACCAGTAAGCCACGTGTCAAGGGCCACATCTTTCTTGTATTTTCTTAATCAACCCAGTTATCAGAGACCAGCCACATCGGGACAATCAGCAGCCTGGGAGGATGGTGATTACTGTTGGCAGGCAGACGTTAAGAGCCCTCGAAGGCCACAGAATGTCTATCTCCTTGGGGACTCTAAGAGACACAGACCAATTATCACTTCCTATCAATGGACACGAGAGGACAAGAAATGAAGCTGAGGCCCTGGACCGCTAGCTTGATGAGTGCTTGAAATTACAGAGCAAACGATAGAGGGTCTTCATGCAAAGTCAACAAACTCCCTCCATGATATTTTCATTGAAAGTCCCAAGAACAAATGAATGATTTGCAGTCAGATGGATTTGTGATTGACTAAACAACAAACGAAACACGTTAAAGGCAATTAACCTTGAGTTATTAAACCTATGCCAAGTTTGGATCATAAAATAAACATTCTGCTGTTGAGAAATCGTTGCAGTCTAGCCGTGATAAATGAATCTTAATATTAATAATGATTAAATGCTTAACTAGTTAGCCCTCAGCAAACTGAACACCAGTTTAATACTAGCTGGCAGGTAAATAGATAGAAGTCACAAGCTTGGCGTATCTCCTGCACACTTCCCAACATTAGACCACAATCCTTTTCCTAGATTGAAGGGGTCCAGACTGGTTTGGTGAGTAGGGAGCGGTACTTGCAGAATACCCATGACCTATGGTTTAACTCCCCACTGAGCAAAACAGATTTATTTATGAAGGTCAAGTCAAAGATGGGGCATGAAAAGCTTGGCAATCCTCCACGTCGAAGGCCACACAACAGTCAGTGAACCAGGTTAGTAACATCAGCGGTTCCCATAGAGAAAACGGTCAAGAGAACCAACAAACCAAACCGAGAAGAATTGAATATCTGTTTCCCAATGTTTCTGTTAGAACTTCACAACATTTCGGTCACAGTGTAGGTGGCTGTGCCCTGGTGTGAGTCTGTCCCTGAGACTGGTAGAGAGATGACATCTCCATACACTGTCACACCACATGCCAACACAAGCCTAATCAGAACTGCAGCCAGCCAAAAGATAGAACAGGTTATTTATTGATTCATCTAAAAGAATTTTTTAAAGTTTAGCAATAATACGGACTAACAACCATATTACATAGACTAAGCTGTTTTATAACAGCAGGTATTCTCTCGATATATGCACATAAAATCTCTTTGGGGATCAATCTTTATAGGTTGAACAATCTCTACCAAAAAGAAGTTACCCAGGCACTGTACAACCTAGGCAAGTAGGTAAGGATTGGGACATGTTTTCAACATTCTGTATGCGACAGTGGTGTTTCAATAATAAATACATGATGAAAAAATCATCCCATACAGCTACAAGGCCATTGTGTAGCTGTGGCCCTAATGGACTCCCTCAGCCAAAATGCTGTCCGCTAGCTCCATTTAAATTTTTAAATATGTGGCCTTGAAACAAACCATGGTTAGAGCCTAAAATATCCAGGGCATTAGTAAGCCCTTGTATTTCTGGAGGTGCGGAAATTGCCCCAAGGGCTGGGATTTTGATTAATGTGCACACTGCCCAGTCAGTGAAAATGACTCAAGGACCAGAGAGAAACAGTGGCTGACAGGTGGAGGATATTCAACAAATGGTGTAACGTGAGTAATGGGAGAACAAGATGTCGAGAGTGGAAAACAGATAAAGCATCAGGTTTATGTGGGTTACATCGGAAAAGGAAGCATTTCTTTTGATTCTCAGAAGATTATCAAGGTGCTCCACCGCTCCAGCACCCCACCCCCACCCCACCAGTTTGGAACCTAATAGTGGCAGACAACAGGAGCGGCTGGTTGAATTGAAGTGACCCAGTTATCACCAGCCCTTGGCACATTTAACAATTTCATTGCTGCTCAAATAGTCCTTAATTTATTTTTGAGTCTATTCAGACATTTTAGCACGCAGAGCACTAAGTACCCGCAAAATCCATGCGAAAGATTGCCTGTATTGCGAATCCAGCTACAGAGAGATGTAGCTCGTTTTGAAGAGTTCTGTGAATAGCAGCAGAGAAACCACAAAATACTGCACATAAAAAGCACCCTTTAGTGCGCAATGCTCCCTCCCATTCAGCTGAAGCACCCTGCTGGGCTAATCTAGCGGGTTTCATTATTCAGCCTCGAACCTGCACACCATCCATCGGAGGCTGTGTAAGTCAAACCCACTTCTACGGGGCTGAATGATGGGTTTTTTATTCTCAAGCCTCTGGTGAAAGAAGGCCTGGATCATGTGGCTCTAACCTTATGTTCTCTTTGAATGTTAAATGTACATAGAAAGCCCTGAAGCGTTTTCTCTCTGTGCAGTCTTCCCTTATACCACACAATCAAATGGATACTAGACCAACAAACCCTCCGCAATGAAAAGGGCTTTTCCACCAATATCAAACTAAGCTCTAACCAAACGCACATGCCAAAGGTATATTTTCCAGAACAAGTAATTACAACTGTTTATGTCCAGCTCCAGGGATGAACACACATTTTACTGTGGACCTCATCATGATCTATGTGGGACGAAGCCCTACGATTCACCTCACCACACTTGGGCACCTCATTTTATTTTCCATTTTTCAAAGCTTGGAGGAGCTGGAGGAACTCAATAGTTATAAAGCTAACTTACGTAAAGGTGTTTTACCCATAGGAAAAGAGATTTAATCGAACTTATATCAGTTCATAGGTTAATGACGTTAAGGCTCCTCCCAATGGTTACTTTTCCAACCCAACATGACCCCCCCTCACCTCGTAACCAGACCACTGTCCTGGTGACTGGACCTGACACGACATCCGTCAGGCCTGAAACTTCACACGGTCCAGGCAACAGGCTACATTGACCACAGTCAGAACCAGGAATGAACAAGCCCATGGTAAAAGAACTATTGAAGGGCCAGCGAGAGCTTGTGACCAGTGGCGGTTTTCTCCATCTTGTCTGGCCTTTGTTAGAATAAACCTTGGGGATAGAAGGACGAGCTTCATGAGCAAAGAGACGATTTGCTTGACTGACAAACATCACTGCTTTCACTGCCACTCAAACAACCGACTGGGGAGCACCTGGCAAACCAAACCATTGCTTACAACGGCCCTCGACAACAGGGACAGGAAAGATAAGAAAGGACAGGAAAATACTGTGGCTATTCACATACTTGCACAAAACATCTTATCTCCAATGAAATGGACTACAATTCCAAAGTAATGGGATTAAATGGGGATTGTGATGTAATGTAAGGTGAGAATCAATACTATGAAAGCAGACACTGACTTGAGTGAAGAGAAAGTGGAAAATCCAGATCAGACATTGAACAGCCAGTCAATTGCATTGCCCAACCTATGGATGTGATCTTCTCTTTCTCTTCACTCAAGTCAGTGTCTGCTTTCATAGTATTGATTCTCACCTTACATTACATCACAATCCCCATTTAATCCCATTACTTTGGAATT
>JAVQJS010084920.1:0-13331 GCA_036024795.1 Galaxias rostratus | reverse complement strand
CTTCTATGAAACTTGTGTTCATTGGGTTTAATTATTTTATTTATATTAAATACAAATGCATGGAACCTCTTCACACTGTTGAGATACAATACTTACAATGCATTTTGCATTATCAAATTTTATAAAATGAAGATGACTTTGACTTTGCAAAGCCGAGAGGGATCATATTGACTTGGAATGAGGAGCTATCGGGTGAGATATTCCTGTAGCTCTTTTCTCCGAAATGCTCTTTCTGAATTCACGTATTCAGTGGAATGGTTCCATTTCATAGTCAATTTTACTGTGTGAACAGTTGTGTTCAGTGAGGTTCCAGGCGGAAACGTGGATGATTTCATAACACAGCATTGCAAGTAGTAATTTGACGTGTTAGTATAGCGTGGCAGATTTTGTTAACCTCTACCGTATTTGTCCTGCTAGTGGAGATATCACTGTAAATGTGTTGAATGTGGTGGCTGTGGTGATGTGGATGAATGTTATTCCACAAAAAATGTGTTGAATTGTTATCTTCCCAATGTCATCAGAGCCACTTTGACTTGATCTTGAAAATCACAAAACTTTCTTTGACGTTGTGCCGTATGCATTAGTAAAGATAAGAGTCTCCGGAGTGATATTTCAAGCGTGTCTAACATGTTAGAATTATTCAACACTTGTCTTGATAGTTTCAGAGCTCCTACCAAACAGGAATACAATGCTTTGTGTGCAGAGGAAGCCATTGTTTATTGAGTTCAGTATGTTAAACTGTATCTGTGTTTGGTTGGCCTCGATCTTCTGTATTCCTGAAGAAAGTTTCGTCTTTTAAGAAACAAGTCACACACCCGGAATGTCTCAACTGAAAGGCATCGACAAAGCTTTCACAAAGTATAATATTACCTCAGTGATTAATGGGAGGTCTGCACAGCCGTTTGTTCTGTTGCCAATCAACAGCGGCAGAAGTCAGTCAGTTTACCGTCTACAGCGACTGTTTCAGTGTCATCCCACGCCCCATTTCTGTCACACTAAACTAGCTCACTGTGATTGCATGCTGTTTTTCTCACATTTGGCAAACACTGTTTTACCTCATTGTCTCCTATTTAGTTTGATTTGTTATCCAGTCAACACTGAAGCTCTTCGAAAGAACTGACACGCACACATATCCTGTAGATACCTTGCGGAGGTGCTGATACAATTTTGGGGGTGACACCGTTTGTGTGCTTAGCCATGCAATTCTACAAATATGACAGGTGTTTTAATGTCAGGGCTTGTGTCAGAAACATACTGATAGTTAGTCTTTCATTTGCCAGTTGTATGCTTTAAAAGTGTTTAGTGTTTCGGATGAATCCTTTCATTCACAACACATGAGAATTTAAAAACCTCACCATCATTAATCTCTTTCTTAGAACTAACTGCATCTGACAGCAGCCCTTCACTCTGCTGATGAAGGAGTTATTGTGGTTGGTTTTAGAAGTTCTTACAATTACTTGATTGTGATTCTTGGACACAATGTCCTGTACATAAAAACATTTTAGTCAAATGACCGGCGTATTGTTTGCGAGGGTACAAGAGAAATCCTACAATGTATGTCCAATTCGGAATAAGTTGGCCACCGGATGCCTTCAAAAAGGTGCAGAGTTACAGCACACGCCGCATATCTGCCATTTAAGAGCACATTCCCATCAGCACAAGGAGAGATCTTCACCGACTGTCAGTCATCCACCCGAGCAGCCGAGTCAGCTGTCAAGCAGGCGAGCCTTGTAAAGCAAACCCACTTCTTTGCCCACTTTTGTCGGACAAAGTAGACAAACGTCCCAGGAGGCGACCACCATTCGCCGCAATTTCCTGCCACCTTTGAAAACTTAAGGCACCTTATGTCCGTCCGGTGAGCCAACAGGACGCCCGGGTGTGTATGCCGCCTGGAGGCTCGCCCAGCAAGGTGTAAATAAGCATTTCCACGCTCAGCATCAGGTTTATAACATGCTGTCAGGTCCCCACAATGAATGTGGAGAAGGGAGAGGGAGCAATCAGCTAGCTTTCGCCTCACTGAGATGGAGGGGCTCCGCCACACACACAAACAACCAATCAGCCGGGGACAGTGATTGATAGCTCATCCCGCTTTGAAATCTATCACAGCGGCCAAGTGGCTGTCGTGGGCCCGGGCCCAGTGTTCTGTTGAACAGAGTCCAATGCACATCCGCCAGGCACACACAATATTAATTATGCTCTATTTGTACAAGAGGGTTGATCAACGTTCTCCATCTCGTCTTCACTCTTCGTGTCACACACGTGTTGCGTTTCTTTCGGCGGTTCCACAATGTATGGAAGGAGAAACCATTTGAGGTGATGCATCACGAGCAAATGAGAGTTAAGCTAGCTTTAATCGAGTGACACGTCGGATCGTGCTAAATTAGAATCCCTCATGTTGCTTGAAATGTCAACCTGGATTAGGGCAATGGCAGCGTTTATTAAGATGAGAAGCTTTGATAACAAATTATGGAGTCATCAAAACAGATAATTAGACAGAGCAACAGAGCAACAGAGCAATCGTAGTGGAGAAATACATGTATATGTATCCTGTCAACTAGTCTTATACAGACATTCCCTCAATATCGGCAGGTTTTAACCAAATATCGACTTGTATATTAATTGTATAGATTAACTGTATATTGATGAATTCTTCTCTTCTGAATACATGGACATCAGTAATACTGTACTTATAGAGACTGCTTAAGTTACTACTTAACCAACTAGAACAAATATATAGGTATGCATTCCTTTCTTCCACGACACCTAAATATTTGGAGCAATATTAACTCCGATACCACTGACAAAGTGAATGGAAGAATGCGTTGCCCTATCGACGAGTTCACTGAAGTGGTACATTTTATTCCAAGTACAAAGCTAGGTAGAAAGGGTCTGTTTATTTCCGTCTCTTCAACACTTCATTAGCAGAGATCTTGCACATCACACCCAAAACCAGTGTCGAAGCCACAGCTCGGTTTATTCTTGGATTTGTGAAATCGCACCGCATGATATCTCATCCTTTAGAGTCGACCGAGCGACTTAACTCTATGGCAATAGTTGAGATGAACTTTCCAAGCTCCCTGCAGCAGCTTCCAGACATCGCTTAAGATGGCACTCCAGGTCTTCACTTACGTTTCCATGTATGAGGAGAGTGATGAAATAATAGTATGTTGACTTACTGGGACTGTCAAACCTTTTAGGGAAATTAGATGGTCCTACTTACGTCCTAGTCAGACGAGAAGGTCGATATAAACCCTATAATTATATAATGCGTATCTACAATAACGAGTTATGTTGGGAAGTAGTTGGGTCAGTGCAGCCTAGCTTAGCGACAATGGCTGAACACAAGTGGTCCCTATTGACCTATTGTTGGAGGCATATATTATTTCCCCAAAAGTTTAACTATCCCCTGCAATTCATCAGCATGTTTTAGCTTTGTGAAAAACCGTTTGACGCTTGCCTGGTCTCTTCGGGAAAAAAATTCCGGTGAAGATAAGTTAAACCTTGGTCGCCCACCACAGGGCCATGCTACAAGGATGTAAAATAACATGCATTTTCAGCATACATTAAAAGCCACCCGAGGGGTAATCGACATTGTTCAGGTCTTTTCACCTGTGTGTAAAATGTCCATTTATCAACCCTCCATCTTAACAAGATGCTCCTCCACACCGCACTTATCTGTTCTCCTCGGCCGCTCGCACCAACCTCCCCCTCTTTCGGAAAAAAGGGGAGGAAAGGCCGCTCTCGAGGCGAGGTTATTCTTCTTCTTGGCGCTCCCATCTGATAAGTGTATTTGCTCTTTTGTGTCTAGGGGCCACTCTTAATCAAGCAGGCATTGGAATGCATGAAGCGTTTGGAGAACGTGCTGATCCGCAAAGCATCTATCCCGGCAATATATGAACTGTGAACTATCAACACCACACCAGTTTGTTTCACACTGAAAACAAGAGATTTACTGTATGTGAGCTCAGCATTAGTCTGAGCTCCATTCCAGGAGTTCATAATCCTTTGCAAATGCTTTTTTTTTTTTTTTGCTGGTGTTTTTGTGTAGGTATCTGCGCCTCGGGTCATCAGTTTGCTGACAGGCCTCAGAACTATTTTAGCATTTCAAAGACTTCTCGCAGTAGTATTCTACTTCATACCTTTAATCACATTGCACAAGAGTTATTTTTAGAAAACAGATTGGGCCGTTGAGTCCCTCTGGGCGGGTCCCCGGGGGAAATAACGATTCCCCGTGTGCTGACATCAGCGACGTGCTCCCTATTGATTAAACAGGGCCAGACTACATCACCCAGCCCCCTTAGGATCCCCGCTAACAACAAAATGGACCCTCTTTGTTGACGTGTGCGTTGAGGTTAGATTATGTCTCCTTTAAGAGGCTTGTTTTGCATTTGGGAAAGTGCACTGTATGCAACTACCCACTCCTAGGTTCTCTTCGCGATTTTAGCCTGCTAGAAACAGTGCAATTTCCTATTGGCTGCACCCCACTCAAACCATCAACTACCCCAAGGTCAGAGAAAAGGTATATGTTCTGTGTTCGTCCCAGTTATGTTCCACTTCCTGTGTGAAATTGACTTGGTAAGAAATGTCATCCTAAATTTAACATGAAAGCCACGCTTCCCGAATATGTCTCGCAGTTCTTTGCATTTTGGGAACCTTTCTGAGAGAGAACAAAATAATACCTGTCTCTGAAATGGTAATCCGTTTGTTGAATGTTACCCTACTAAGTGTGAGCCATGAAACATCTATAAAAAGTCATATCTAAGGAAAATGCTTCTCAGAATCGAACACAGGTTCTCCTTGTAAATAAATATAGTGTTGAAGAAATCATATGAATGCAAAGCTTCTTATTTTTAATGTTTGTCTTTTAGTCATTCATTTTCTCAATAGTCATTTTCTACCAAAGGCATAGAGGGCAAGAAATGAGACAAAGGTAAAATGAGGACACTTTTATCTTTAAATGTTGGATAATCTCATGACAAGAGCACATAGTCCATCTCAAAGCAGTTAATTAATATGAAACAAAAAAATGATAAGTTTCAGTTTTACATGAAGTGTATTGTTTTTTTATGGTTCATTGAAGCTGCACTTGATTTTTCTCCCAAAGGTGAGTGGTCCTCCTTACAATCCTTCAAGGATTAACCACTATTTTGAAATGCCCTACTCCACAGTGAAATGTTAAGCTACAACTGTAAGCTTCACTCAACCTTGTGAGGCATATTAGGTGTTTAGAGAGAACGTAGAAAAGCTTGTCTCAATGCATTCTGTGTCAAACGGATGGCAGGCTAAAAAATAAAATCCCTTTAGACTGTATACAATTTCAATGAGATCAACAACCAGTTGGCCTTGTTTTAAGGTTGATGTTGACATGTTGTCAACAATTGTGACATCACATATTGTTACTGCTAACTGTAGGCCAATAACGAAGTTAGATATTTTCAGCATTTTGGCGTTGTGCAGGGCATTTTTAGAGGGATTTCAATCCTCTTTTGACATTATTCCATCCCTCAGGTAAATAATAATAACAATAAATGTTTAGCAATCAATAGTTGTCTCATTCAGGTATTTTGGGGGAAGTAAGCAGATCAAGTACATTTAGCAAATTGTCTTTGGAGCTTTACCAAAACACTCGTTGGTTTGTTTTTTGGAGTGTCACGTTAATTAGATTTTTATTGCCAAAACCACCGTAGGCGTCACCTGCTGTCAGAATTATGGCCTTTGAGGTGAAAAACCTCAAGCCATTGTGTTGCTACTAAGTTGACCAGAGCAAGTTTTTGCTGTGCTTAGATTACATTATTGAAAACATTACAGTGTCTGTTATGGCAATATGAGGTTCCTGGGTTGCATGGCAGATGAGCCTACAGTGTGTATCACAACCCATTGTGGTCCTGTCATTTTCCCCCTTCATAAATGTTCACAAATGCCCGTGGCCTAATTGATCTGATAAAACCGCTTCTTACATTCCACGCAGGAGTTGTGCGCGAGATTACAATTGAAAGATGAAAGAAGGTCTGAGTATTTATAACAGCACCTTATTATTCATACGTTACAGTCTGAAGTGGGCTCCTCATTAATCCGGGCTAATTATGGCTTTTCAACACGTCGGAGACGAGATGAAAACAGGCTTTGAGAAAGGAACACGCTCAAACCACTGGCTGCTGTTGTAATTTGTGCAGGGCTGGCCTAGATAACACTGGCGCTTGTTTGTGTCCCCGCCATTGCACACAGCGGAGCTCGGATGTTGCGTGATGTTTCCACACGTACACATGCAGACCTGGCATCCCATCAGTCTCTGCTTTATGTTGGTTTAAATATTATATCAAGTAGCTCTAAAACAATTACACAATATGCATAATAATAATAATAATCATCATAATCATGATATCAATAAATTAAGAGCGCATCTATAACAACCTGAGGACATCTGACACATTTTTGAAAGATCCGTTTAGGCTGCTCAGGATATAGATCTGACATAACATAATATATTGCAAGGAGTCTTTTAAACTTTCAGCTCTTCTTGGGGAGGGAGCTCCAAGGGGTGAGAGCAGCCACTTCTATCGGGGATCGGGGATGAAAACTACCATGGGTCTTAAGACACCAACTGAAAAAAAGCCTTCACACTCTGGATCTGGAAAACATGTCCTACTTTTTCGCATCACATGGACCTATCTCCATCCCCATTTTTTTTTCAAGTTAGATATTGAGCAATATTCAGCCAATCAGGGAGGTGGCTGGCAATCTGCCAATGTACACACCCTTTAGGGAATGCTCCCTAGAGACCACCTGAAAACACAAGCTGTGTAAAACACAGCCATCTTAAAAAGGATGTCATCACATTGGCATTTTAAGAATGAATGAAATCGAAATTTGTTAAGTAATTATCCTTAAGCACACATTAATGGCCAAATAACTATACGTGTGGCACCATTTTAAGTAAAAAAAATAAATAAATAAACTTTTATATTTTTTGTTTTATGACATCTGTTTGATGACAAAAGGAAGGAACGCGTTTCTAATAATTGAATACAAATATGAAGACGCATCGTGGGTGCTTTTCATGGCTTCGTCAGAAGTGATCACGTGGCGTCCTCTCTAAGGTAGGGGCTCCATTATTCTGCTGCCGCTGCATGACACTTCTGGGTTGCGTCCCCGAAGGGAACCTTTTGGGAAACTGGGTCACATTTTCAAGTCTGCGCTGGAATGGAGGAATGGAGATTCTCAAAGGAGGTTGGATGTTCTAAAAGGTGTGATGACAAGCAAAAAAAAAACAAAAAAAAAACAAGAGAAGTCTTCCTCTCAGCTGTATTTGAATCCTTATGAATGTGTTGCTTTAAGTGGTTTTATGCTTGCTACTTATAATACATTGGTATGATGTGCTGGGTTTAAAAGATAGTTTGCTTTACAAACAAAACAATTGGCTTAGCCCAAACATTGTTGGTAATTCTCTTAGGTACCCTAATAATGCAGTGGTCCGGTACACTGCTGTAGCGGGGAAACCATCGAACCCCAAAGCAAGTCCAACAATGATTCTCAAATGCGGTGAAAACCATTTGGCTTCACACTGGGTACAATTCCATTTCGACATCCACTTTAGGCAATATATCTAGATTATGGGAACCAAACTTGAGAGTATAACACCGCAGGCTGATTAATTGTAGAGTAAGCAACACTAAGTCCAATGCTGAGACAAATCTTTGGGACAACAGACATAGCCAAGAGACAAATGGTAAAGTCCAAAAACGTCCAGAAACACGTGCTTCAGCCCTTGTCTGAACGAAGGAGCAGTGTTCAGCGTGCTGTTGGTGCAACGATAGATCCATGGTTTGTCATCTGGAAGGATGTGCTTTTACAGAGAGGGAGGTTTCACTTGCCAAAGGGTTATAACTGTATATAATGAGATAGAGGAGTATTAGGCAGAGGTTAAAAAGGAAGATGAGCCTTAACAGGGGGGATTCCTGTCACAGCATAATGATGTTAGATTTACACAACTGGCCTTAAGAAGTATTTCATTTCAATAGGAATCCATTGACCTTATCAAGATACATAAAAATCGATTTATTACGTGTCAACTTTTGTTGTCATTTGCTTTGTAATGTATAACTCTCTTTGAGGTATATATGAAATATACTGTGTTCAACTAAATCAATCAACATTCATGTTTACAACGCAGTTTACATGTCACAGCTGTTGAATCAATGCACAGTATATGTTTTTTTTTACATCAAAATAGTACATTTTGACTGATTTATTTAAGGAATGGAGCCCTTGCTATACATTATTTCCCCATTAAAGAGACCAAATGTAATTAGACACATGAAACTTAAATAATTTAATTGAATTTAAACTGCAGCCAAAACTCAGCCTAGCTGGGCTAATCTAAAGAGGCTATAGTCTGGGGACCCCACAGGAGTGACACAATATACCTAAACCCTATAAAATGCAGTTCAATATTTACTTTAGGCAGGTGAAAGTATGTATGTATTGGTTGGCATGACTGTGGCAACCTTACCGGTTAGTGTTGCTTGTGGAATCAGCACCAGGGCCAAATGCCATTATTGAAAGGAAATTGTATAAACTAATCTCAAGGTCAGTATATTTTTGAGCATAATACAACATTTTTGCTACGCCACAAATAATATAATAATACCAAACTATCATGATCAATTGTTTAACACAAATTATGAAAAAAATGTATATATATATATATAAATATACAATATTATATGTATTATATTATATATATTATATTCATATATTGATCCATAAGTTGCAGGCATATGTTTTGATTACCGAAGGTCGTAGGAGGAACATCGTTTTGAAAGAAATATTAAATAATCTGATCTCCTCACTGACTGCTAAAATAAATACAACAAAAAGACAGCATCTTCATTTGCTGCAACTGATGCTCCTGTTTAGATTAAAAAGTTAAAAGATAAACACTGTGTGTGAGCAGATTGAACAACAGTGCTCACCTCACCGTGACTGATCCATCTCACCAGAATTAGAATTTTTTAGATTACAATTATCAGCAACAGTTAAACGTAGCATATTCCAAGTGTACTTCTAAGGCAGATTCTCACAAAGACAAACATGTTTTCAAAAGCCAAGCTGCTTTTTGACTCATCGCACCATCTTCCAAGCTCGAAAATGGGCAGAGTGACATAAGTGATTCATAATACACTAGACTCAGCTTTCACACCCTCTTCTCCAATCCACTATGACACAAAAGCCTCAAACATCCCTGTATCTACGACGCACTTGCTCAGAATGAAATGTTGGAGGCTGCCATTTTGGCCAGTGAGGAAAGGGGGCAGAGGGCTGGGCCCAGTGACCCTGCCAGCTGTACACATGCCTCCATGTTGGAAGGCAGAAGCAAGACATGCATCATTATTTTTGTTGGAAACTATCAGGGTCAAATTATTTCTTCCATTTTCAAGACAAGGATTTTAAGGACATGGTGAGTGTGTTCACATCTCCATTCCAATACAGGAATCTTAATGGTCTGTAAGTATCATTCTGAAGTGTCATACATCTAATTTATGGCTGGACCTGTTAAGGACAAAATATTGTCAACAAAAACAAACTTTGAACCTTTTCACATTTGACTTTAACTATGAAATCAAACTCGATCAGCAATTTTTGATGCCTCGATATCCCAAGTTAAGTAAAAAGTAAGAAATGAAGGGGGACCAGACACAAAAAAGATTTGATGTTCTGTTCAGAAGATTTCAGGCTTCTACCTCAAATGACATATGCATGTACAAGGTCTGCGCAAAGTACATAGAGAAAACCATATATATATATTATATGTATATTTTAATTATGTCAGGATTTAAATAGTAAATCTGCAATATGATCATCAGTAATGTGAATTCATTGATCTATGGCTTTGAAATGCACAAATAACTTAAGTTAATAATCAACATGATAATGACAATAGATGTCTAAAAAGATGGAATATTACCCACTCTTAATTCATTCTCAAGTCCAGTAATCTACAAAAAAGGATTAGAGATCTAAAAGGAGGACCTTAAGTTGATTGCAATTATGATGAATTGTTTAAGAGCACATGGTTTAACACAATGACTTCCTTTAAAACACACAGTAATTGCAAAAGCTTCAAAGACATTACTATTTGACTGGCAGATAAGATGGTACTGTAACACCACATGAGGTTGAGTTAGCCCAACACAATCTTAATTTGAAATGGTACTGCAACAATCTCTAATACAATGCGCATCATCACATCACAATCCTATGCACATATTCATCAACACTCCTGCACTTTATATACTTGAAATATTTTGCACTCCAATTCCCACAGTCCATATCCCCCATCTGTACATATGATGTATCTCTTAAGTTACTTTTATTTTATTTAAATTTCTGGTATGGATATTTTGGCTCTGTTCTAAGTAGTTGTTGCCTACCGTGTCATAAGAATTTCTTTGCTCAGAATGATCCTGTATTATACTGTGCATTTGACAAATAAAACACTTTGAACTTTACAACTGTCTATCAGTAAGGCCTTTCTCTGTGAAATGTGCACTGATGGTGGCCAAGTAAAGATACAACCCCATGCATATGTTTGTCTGACCCATTCCAAATAGGAAAGGTATGAGGAGTAGACTTTTACTTTAACACTTGCTGGCATTACATGTGCCTTAACCTGGCCACTGAGGTTTTAACATGCTGTGTTTTATTCAAGTTCATGTTATTGGAATCTTGTTTTCTGGGAGTCTTCTTCACGAAGCAAGTTGGCATTGGCGAATGAAGCCTCCTGTAACAACATAACCCTCTTGAGCATCCTGAAACAGAGTCACTTGTTTTAAATAGTTTAAAGCACTTTGATTGAAAGAATACAATTTCAACTGGGCAGCCTAAATGGTATGAAATTGTCGACTAAGGTTCATTGCTGGACATCTCTATATTTTATCAAACAACGGCTGAATGCTGAATCAGCTCTGGAATCCATTTTGGAAAATGGTGATTTTTATAGACCCCTGGAGCTTCCCGGTGTCATACTTTCGCATCAATATAAAATGGCTGGAGGGCTGCCACCTTAAGATATTCGTGTTTGCTCTTTTTCAGGAAGTTGGGTTAACTTTTGTCTCACTGTAACAAAGTGGCAGTTAGATTGGGTTGTTTTGGGAAAAGCGCAACGATGTGAAAAGCACACATTGGAAATAACTCACACCTTTAGATTAAAGATAAAGTTTTATGTTAAACATTTCATCCACCAATAACCACTATGCAATTAAAGAAGTATCTTTTGTATGTGTGTGCAAGAGCATACAATTAAAAGGTTGTTTGCAGCTGCTCTAACTGTTATGGATCAAAACAATACAAATGGATTTAGTTGAATTTAACTTCTGATGTTAAATGTACATAAATGTCCTGATCATTTTTATTAACCACATAAGATTGTTTCGATGGACTTGATGTTTTCTGCAGATCTCTGCTGACGCTGTAGGTTTTCCTGCCTTTAATGTATAAGCTGGAGACATATAGAAAAGTAAATTATTATAATTGAGAAGCCCCCGGAAGGTCATGGAGGAACCATTGATAGTGGGGATAATTTCCCCACTGACCAGTCTTTTTCCTGATGTTTGACAACTTATTTTTCACCATCAAATGAATGGAACGAAACTGGGTCATAAGCAATACGCACCATCATAGTCACTGCTGGGACATAAAACACAGAGTTGATTTTAAGCAGAATAATAGTTATGTCTCTGGTAGCAAAAATATACAATACATATTTATTGCTATGAAATAAATAATAATATATATACTCCTTTATGAGTGAAGAAAACTCTATAGTGACTTCTGGTTACATGACAATGTTTTTGTTTAAGCAATATTCCTTAGGTTTAGCTTCTAATAATGAACGTAATGTCAATTTGCCTCAAGTGCAAGTTATTTTCCCTTTTCTGCGCTTGTATAGGCTTTCATATGGAAAAACTACTATTCCCAAGAGAAAAAGCTTCAAACAAGTGCAATCACAAGCTAATTAGATGCCTCGTCTTCTAAGTATGTCAAACAACAATGGATTAAAACAAATATACTTTACTATACTGTAATACAATCTCAATAACAAAAGGTTGACAGCTCTGTCGTAAATATGATATATTATGGATTAGATTTAAACCAAATATCACACACATGAAAAAATAAACCAAAATGAAAACCCTTACTGAAGATGTTACACGGGCCTTAAAATACAGCCCAGTGAACAAACCTCTGCTTAAAAACAGATGGAGCAGGAACCCCAAAAAAAAAAAAAAAAAATCAGGTGTGTCAGCAAGAAAAGGACCAACTCCATAGAGTCCAGGTGAGAGCGATGGAGGGAGGAGAGGAAAGGGGCAGACGCTAAGGAAGGGGATGGCAGTGGAAACCGTTAATGAATGGGTATTGGGAACCCAGGGCGAACGCTGTGCTGAAATGCTTACTCCTTTGTGATTAATGATGACTAGCCGGCTGTAATAGGTACCTCTGGGACCTGAGACGCCCGGCTCCTTTTTTTAGAACAGCACCGCTGAAAAAAAAAGGGTGAAGTCCCCATTATGGCGCTTCTTCTCCCAAAAAAAAAAAAAAAAAAACTAGGTCTCGATGTTACCACAGCGAAGGAGCACTGTGCCTTTCCCAAACACCGCAAAAGTGTTCGGTCACATTTTCTCCAAGATCTACCACTTGACACTTCTGAAGTGTTTATTGCTTTGTATCTGATGACACGTTTTGAGACGAAGTAAAAAACCTGTGCAGAGAAAGAATCGTGTCAATAGCATTCGATTACGTGTGGTGCAAAGCAAAAACAATTTGGGTCAGCGACTCGGTGGCACACCAGTCGTAGGGTGCTATAAGGAGTGACTGATGACAGCCCCTCAATGTTGGCCAGAGCACCTTTGAAAGTTGCCCTTCTCTAATGGCTGTCTATAACTTACTTGAGGGTGTGTGTGTGTGTTTGTACAGTTGTGTACATGCGCGACTCTGTGCGTCTCCCATGTTTGTGTTCTATTGAACCTGCTTCAAACAGCAAACCCTGGAGGAGGTCTATTTAAATCCTCGCCACAGCTCATGAACGCGTTGAGAGACTTTTTAACGCACTGATTTGGAAACTTACACTTGTACGTTTATGACCGCAATCCATGCGGTGGCCAATACATTATTCATGTGTCTTTTGTTTCTACACCTACCTATTCCTATGAGTATGGGGCAGAGTGCATTTTGGCATCCCATTACAATCCATTTGACTTTAAAACAACTTTGACTTGCTTGGAGTGTGATGCCTTGTGTGTGTGTGTGTGGGTGTGTGTGTGTGTTTGTGTGTG
>JAVQJS010084911.1:0-17353 GCA_036024795.1 Galaxias rostratus | reverse complement strand
AAGCTTAAAGTATTTATTCGTATACTATTTGTCTGTACAATATGTCAATTTCTACTTAAAAGTTGATTTACAGAAATACATGCACCTATCAGGATATTCGGATTTTCCGAGTTGAACCTGTATATAGCTTGCCAACATCAGTTGAGCCAAAGGCTAAGTCATGCACTTTTTTATTGTTACCTCACTATCTCGTGTCAAAAGGGACCTTGGTTCTGCCAAAGCAAATGTAAATGGCAACAAAATGTTCACAGTTTTGTATCAAATTGCTAACATTGGAGATGGAGAATTATCTTTTTGCTTTATCAATTGTTCTTCGTATTTTATCTTGCTTTTTTGTCCTTTGCCAAGTTTTCATTCATTTATTGTTTTCTTCAAAATAGTGTGTCAATATTTATTTTGATACCTGGTTAATCTTAGCTGGGGTACAGTAGAGGTTAAATACTCTATGTAACTAGGTTCGCAACTTAAGAGATTAGCTATGCTCATTGTGAAAATGTGCCATTTAAAGCACAGATCTGCGCCTCATTCTAGATTATATTTGAAATATGGTTGTGCTAAGTAGGCTTGTGCAATTTAATGGTCCCACGCGTTTGCTTGTTTCACCTTTTGACTAAGGTGGAAAATATGGAGAGTTGGATAAATTATTTAGTTTTTGGTCCTTTAAAAACATGTTGATTACTAACCAGACATGCTAATTTACTGTGTAGCAGAGAGTGTAAAATAGTATTATTTTCTCTTTCTCTATTTTGTAACGTTTGTATAACAATTTATTTTAATTGGTTGCCCATTAGTTAAAACCAGCAGTGATTAAAGTTGGCGAAAGACAAACTCGTTAATCTTGTCTAATAGTTGACTCTACAAGGTTAGTGCAATTTACCTACCCACTTATCAACTCCGTAATATCTCATTATTGGATGTAGGCTGGCGGTCCAGCTCCCTGGCATGAAGCATGCCTCTCAGTTCGCACAGCCTAAACTGTACAACAAGGTTGGAGGTCAACAAAGAGCCAAGAATTCAACAGACAGGTTGAATTACAATGTATTGTATCAAGTGCATTTTCTTTCATTATGTTAGAAATGTAAATAGGGTTAGCTATTTCAAGTTTTTAACACCAGAAAAAACATTTATAATCCATCCATCCATCCATTTACCGCCACTTATCCAGGGCAGGTCGCGGTGGCAGCAGGCTCAGCAGGGTAGTCCAGCTGTCCCTATCCCGAGCAACACTTTCCAGCTCCTCTTGGAAGATCCTGAGGCATTCCCAGGCCAGATGAGATATATATATTCTCTCCAATGTGTTCTGGGTTGACATCAGGGTCCTCCTACCAGTTGTGTGTGCCCAGAAAACCTCCAACTTGAGGCGCCCAGAAGGCAACTCTACTACGAGCTCCCTCCGGATGATCGAGCTCTTTACCCTATCCCTAAGGCTGAGCCCACCCATCCTATGGAGGAATCACATTTTAGCCGCTTGTACTTGCGACCTTATTCATTTGGTCAATACCCAAAGCTCCTGATAGGTGAAATCATTTGTAACTTTTAACTAAGTTTAGTGTGTTCATCTGTTTGCTTTTACTAAAATTGAGCATTAAAGTAAATTTTCGCCAGAGAGCTCCCATATGACTAAATGATGTAAGGCAGCATAATGTGGTGTGAAAGAGTGCCACCTTTTTTTTCCTTGCATGTTTATCCCTTAATGTTTTACATTTTTAAACAAATTCAAATATTAGTCAAAGACAACTCAAGTAAACATAAAATTCAGTTATTAGAATATGGTTTTTATTAAGAGAGAAAAAATCCAAACCGACATGGCCCTGTGTGAAAAAGTGGTTGCCCCCCCCCCCCCTAAATATAACTGGTTGAGCCACCCTTGGATGCAATCAAGTGTTTGCGATATCTTACAATGAGTATTACAGCGCTCTGGTGGAATTTTAGCCCACTCATCTTGGCAGACATGTTCTAATTCAGCCACATTGGAGAATTTTTGATCATGAACCATATTTTATAGGTCATGCCCTATCATCTCAATAGGATTCAGGTCAGGACTTTTACTAGGCCACTTTAAATTTAATTTTGTTATTTGTCAGCCATTCAGAGGAACTTTGTGTGTGTGTGGGTGGGGATTCTTCTCCTGCTCCAGAACCCACATTTGGTTCAGCTTGAGGTCACAAACAGATGGCTGGACCTTCTCCTTTAGACGTTTTTGGTACACAGCAGAATTCATGCTTCCGTTTATCAGAGCAAGTCTTGCAGGTCCCAAAGCAGCAAAACAGCCCCACTACCACCACCATATTTTACTGTTGGTAAGATGTTCTTGTACTGAAATGTTGTTACTTTTTCGCCAGATGCCAGGGACAAACATTTTTCTAAAAGTTAAAATTTTGTTTCATCAGTCCACAGAGTATTTTCCCAACAGTCTTGGGGATCATCAAGTTGTTTTCTGACAAAACTGAGACAAGCCTTAATGTTCTTTTTGCTCACCAGCAGTTTTCGTCTTGGAACTCTGCTAAGCAGGCCATTTTTGCCCAGTCTCTTTCTTGTTGTGGAGTCATGAACGCTGACTTTTACTGAGGCAAGTGAGGTCTTCAGTTCTTTGGATGATGTTGTGGGGTCTTTTTTGACCTCTTGGATGAATCGTTGCTGCACTCTAGGGGTAATTTTGTTCGGGCGGCCTCTCGTGGGAAGGTTTACCCCTGTTCCATGTTTTGTGGATTATGGCTCTCACTGTGGTTTGCTGGAGTCCCAAAGCTTTAGAAATTGCTTCATAACGTTTTCCAGTCTGAGAGATCCCAATTACTTTCTTTCTCCTTTTCTCCTGAATTTCTTTGGATTGTTCCTTGAAAAAAAAACCTTCATTTAAAAACTGCATTTTGTATTTACTGATGTTGTCTTAAATTTGTTTGACCTGAAACATAAGAAATCAGAAAGAGGGCAAACAGTTTTTCAAACCACCGTATGTCCTCCTCTTTGCGAGGGTTTTGTTCATTATCTGGATGTCTAATATTATCTAGATTTAAATTCGGGGATGCACTTATGTTTTCTACCTGACTTGTAGTGTTTGCCATAATCTTTCTGCAGGCACAAATGTTGCTACGCCTTCACTTTCTAGTAACGTCTCGAGTGTTTTGAAATTTTAGAGTTGTTTAAATAATTGGACAGACGGTCTAAGACTAGTTCTCAAAACATGTGGTGGGGATTTGTTAGCAGGATCTTGACGACGTACAATGCAACAGCGTAATCCCCCAAAAAATGGATCAAATAAAAATAAAAAATTAACACTGAGACACACAACTCATAATTTGATACGATTTTGTTGAAGACAAATTTATACTTTGAGATTTGTATAAGTTCTGCGACAAACTACACAATACTTTTTATTTCTAAGGTAGGGTATAAATCATATATTAGTCATTTTTAATGTGATGTGTGGCATTTGTCAGGGTTAGTCAAAAAGGAAAGCAAAATAGTTGAGATTGAAAAAACTAAACAAAACATATTAGAACAACCGTCCAAAATAGACAACTATTTCAATATGCAAAGCTATTATAATATCCATTATGCCATATTCCAAGATGAGCACTTCAAAGACAATATTTGAGAATGGACGTGAGTTGAAACCAGATATGTCATTGGGATTTTTAAGCGGGTACCCTCCATCCCAGATGTTTTGTTAATTTGAGCCCACAACACCTTCAGAAGGCTTAATAGTGAGTATGACCTCTCAGAGCTACCCGCCTCTATATCAGCTCTCGACACGACCAGAGATAAAAACAAAAGATTAAAAGGTTTTTTAAGCTGAAAGATACTATTAGACCTGTCCCTAATTCCTTTTTTGCCAAGTTTCATTGCCAACTCTGCAGGGATACTTGCTCCTGAAAAGAAGATCTTTCCCTACTGCTGGCTTGATCAATGATGCTCTGCAGGGAAAACTTTTAATATTGTTATCCTGAGATTAAACCACTGATTATTTTTTAGCGTGATGCTCTTTACTTTTGTGCCCATATAGGCTTCGTCTTCTTCAGTCATATCTGATATAGCTTTTATGGGCTCGCACAAATCTTTGCTGCAGAACCTAAACTTCTAACTAACGTTAGTAGTTCGGTTGTTAATATTGCCACAAATCGATGGCATCCAACTTCCACAGGGCGCATTTGTTCTCTGACCTAGTTGTTCTGTCTCAGCTGCTAATTTACGATGGCAGAGTTTCTTTCTTCCCGAAGACTCATCCACTGCTTCTTCCCACGTGACTGTTAGCTTTATAAAATAGACACTTTGCTGTGTGTTGAGCCAAAACATGTCAGTGTGTTTGTCATTTCCCGGAAATATTTAACTCGACACAAGGGGATCGCATAGAAATAAAATGGGGGTAGCCTCAATCATGACGCTCATGACATCAAGTGAGACCAAAATCATCATAACAAATCCATACTGAAGGAAGTTTATCTTAGCGGAAAACAAGGAGAAGTGTGTGCCGTGACGTACCGTCCTGTCTGCCTAGAGCATGAAACCCAGCAAGCTGAAAACACAGTTTGAGAGTACACATAAAGAACACTTGGGAAAACCTAAATCTTTCTTAGAATACAAATATGCCGAGCTGAATTAGCTGTGAGTGTACTTCAAAAAAGCAATGATTGTCAGTGAGCGTGCTTTGAAATCTTTTCAGGTGAGCTATGTTGTTACACAGGATATAAAACCACATAGCATTGTGGAGAATTTAAAATTAACTGCTGCCATTGAAAGGGTGAAATCAATGTTTGGGGAGGGAGAAGATAACAAAACTCTATACCATTTGCTGATAACAGCGGGTTGATGCGATTGCAGGGGGGAAAGAGAGCACGCTAACAGTGACTTAAAAAAATTCCCTTCCTGTGCAAATGGCTGTTAATTGTCATGTTTCAAGTACCAACATGAAAAAATGTCTGTGTGCGGTGACAACCCAAACAACAACAGCAGTGCACAGCAGTCGTTATTTACAATAACTTATTCAGATAATTTGGCACCCTGGACATAATTAAACCATTGTGCCTACAATTTTTCTGTGCTATTTGGGATAAAACGCAACACAACCTTCGAATTCTTATTTGGAAATCAATTTCCATGGCAACGATTGAAGCTTTGAAGCAGCCGTAGTTTATGGCAATATCGGATACCAAACTAAAATTGATTTGGATCTGCAGCTAAGATTTGTGCTAGACCTTAAATTATTTTCAAGGGGTATAGGATATTTGTATATAGTATTTAGTGGGTCTGTCAAAGCTAATGTTAAGGCTTTAACGCAAATTTAGCGTCACCTCACTTTTTCTCTCTTTTTTTTAAAAGCAATCAATGCAGTCGTATATTGCCAACCAACAAACTGTGTATAAATTGTTATTATTTATTTTTTGCAAGTTGAGGTAGGTAGCCTCCCCCTTGCATCCGCCAAGCCCTGATTCGTCCATCAGACTGCCAGTCGGTGAAGTGTGATTCATCACTCCGGAGTCCAGGGGCAGTGAGCTTTTCACCAATCCAGATGACTCTTGGCATTGCGCATAGTGATCTTTGGCTTGTGCACCTGCTCAGCTATGGAAACCAATTTCATTTAACTCCCAATGCACAGTTCTTGGTCTGATCTGAACTGTCCAGATTCAGTTTGGACCTCTGTAGTGAGTGATACAACAGGGGATAAGTTGTTTCTACGCAATACATGCTTTAGCACTCTGTGGCCCTGCTTCTGTTAGTGTGATTGGTCTACCACTTAGAGGCTGAGCTGTTGCTCCACTTCTGAAACATCTGAACTCTGAATTTGCGGGGTGTCCACGTACTTTTGACCCTACAGTATCTTCCCATGTAGGCGGGGTCTAAAATGAACACCAGCCACTCGCCACAGACGGGGAGTATATCTAGGTAGACTACCCACAGCTGTGGCTGGTAAATGTTTGTACCAACCTTGGGCAAAAATATTCAGAACTAAGTGGAAAGTCTTCTTCATCTTGGTTTCATCACATCAACAGTCTGTTACGCACTGTTATGCTTCAAACTGATCGAAGAATAGCCATAATGGCAAAGATTCAGCCAATCATCACTTCCAGCAAGATCAAAGAAGATCAAAAATGTTTGTGTAAGTTCTGATACAGTCAGAAGATGTTTGATAGTCGCTAAGCTATCAGCATCAAGCCCCGTCAAGCATCATTATTGAAAGAAGTAGCATATTTATAGCAATAATTTGCCAAGGAGTATATCAGTACAGGTCTAGTGGTCATCGACAGTGTAAGAAGACCACATAGTACTGAATTTAAGCCACAAACTTACCGTGAAGACAGTAAAGCATACATATAATCTATACTAATACGGACTGGGTAATGTGTTAGGAACAAAAGGACGCCACATCGTTTGATGGAAATAAAAATTATCAACTTACCGGGGGCTGAATTCAAAGAGACTATGAAGATTTAAGTGAAAAGATTGAGGCATGCTTGTCCATTTTGCTGATATTCCAGTGGAGCATCTCAAAATGGTATTCGTTACTGTGTATTCCCCCATGTGCTTGAGTACATGCTTGACATTGGGGAATGCTCCTAACAAGACAAAGGATGGTGTCCTGGGGTATCTCCTCAGCCACAAGCATCACAGAATTCCTTTAAAATTTCTTTAACCACAAGGCAGCCGCAACTACCAACCCCCTCTGCTACTTAACTGACCAGATTAATATCAGAAGTTTAATTGACTTGTTGAACAACCATTTTAGGGGCATTTGCATCAAGACGACCCCAAGCACACAAGCGAGCAACATCTTGGTTCCAGACCAAAAGGTTTGAGGTAATGGAGTGGCCAGCTCAAGTCTCTAACCTCAACTCCTTGGAAAACATGTGTGGGGTGACTTTAAAAAAGCAGGTTCTAAAGCAAAACCCCAAAATTGACGGTGAAATGTAATCTAGTTCATCCTGGGATTAAATACCACTTTTTGTGTGCCAATTGGTTGACTCAATACAACGCAGATGCACAGCAGTTATAAAAAAACAATGGTTATGCAACTAAATATTAATTCAGTTAGTTAAAAAGGCTTTTCCGTAAATCTTGCAAAATGTCTTCAGTTTTGATGTCTTTGAGGTTGAAGAGAACAATGTTGACACTGCTATTTTTTTTAAGAGACAAGTATTCCTTTTCTTTGCTTTCTGTAACATTATGCAAACTTGGAAAAATTGAAAAAATAATTAATTCCTTGATTTGGAATTTAATATGTAATGTTTCCACTACGTTTGAAATATGGAAATAAAAGTTATTTTATATTATATTTTGTATTTTATTAACTTATTTTAATGCACTGCTATTTATTTGAACACGACTGTATTTAAATGTAATCTCACGCACTAAAACAAAGATTTTAGTATAATGATGAGATGTTTTAACAGCTAACTGTGTGTCTGTGTGTTTCATTCTAGGACTATTGGCGGTGTCCTAATTGTGAGGAGTTAAATCCTCCCCTGCCCCGGAATTGCAACCGATGCTGGACGCTGAGGAATGATTGGCTGCCAGACTCTGTAATCAGTAACTCTGCCTCCAACCTCAAAACCCTTCCCCCCAAGCCCCTGGCCAGCCAACAAACTCTTGAGGCTGAGGATGGACTAGATGTCCCAGATGGCAAGCGGGTGCGGTCACTCATCCTCTTCAGTAGCCCTGTCCAAGAGGCAACGTCACTGTCGGACTCACAATGTTCAGTATACCTCCAGGACTCTCAGACATCTTCAGCTTTCTCTCAGGACATCCTTACCAGCTCTAAGCCCTGCTCGTCCTCTCCAAAGTCTGTCTGCACTTTCTTTTCTTCCGCTTCTCACTTATGCTCCTCGCTTCCGTACTCCTCCTCCCTGCCCTCTAGTGGTTTGGAGTCCTCGCTGACCAGCAGCAGCCCCTTAATCCAACAGGAGGCTTCAGCTGTGATCAAAGATCTTTCTGCCTCGGCAGAGTTATCCCAGTCTGAAGTCCAGTGTGATGCTCTGTCTGAAACCCCTGAGCTGGAGCACTTTATCTCCATGGAGGCCCGTCTCCCTGACAGCTGTCTGGAGCCCTGTGTGATTTGTCAGAGCCAACCCAAGAATGGATGCATTGTGCATGGCCGAACAGGACACATTATGGCCTGCTACAGCTGTGCGCGCAAACTAAAGAGACGTAACAAGATGTGTCCGGTCTGCAGGGAGCCTATTGAGTCAGTAGTGCTCACCTACCTCAGCTGAGACACATGCAGACTCTACCCCATGCAAATACTAGAAATATGTGCAATACGCCTTAATTATTTTAATAAATGTTTTATTTATCGATACTTTATGCTGCTTGAATATTACTTTATTTTGGAGAAAATAGTTACTAATTATAATTCCTTTCAGCTTTCGCTGTTTGAGTACATATATATAATTTAATATAATTGTATGTGTGCTTTCTCAATAACCTGTCATTTTAATCATTTTTCAAATGTATCCCCATCTAGCAGGTTGACCAAAGTCAAGACCTTTTCTTATCTTTACTTCGCAATGCCCTTTTCATGATAGCCCTCAAAATAAATATTGTGCTATACCAGTTCCCAGATATGTATCCTGGCCCGTCCCGGGCTTGGCCCCCAGGAGATGCACAGGATGTGAGCAAATGTAGCGTACAAGCACAAAGCTTCACAAACGGCTTACGACTGAGAAATTATACATTAATATTAGTTCAGTCTTCTTTTTTTAAATAGTACAACGATGAACAGGTTTGCACAGTAACAGTATGTTTACAGCATTAACAAGAAAAAAGAAATGGCTACAACTGCAAATTACTTGGTGGATGGAAGCATCAAAGAATGCCGTCTGTTTTTAAGAGTGGCAAATCGGTCGATCACTCTGTGACTCAGATGCTGAAGCTCGTCTTTTTCAATTTACGTCACTGCAAGACTGAAGTCTTTTCTGACCCATTTTTTGACGCAGCCAGGAATGCAACCGACGCAGTGCACTGAAGGACCTTTCACATGAGCAGCTGCTTACAGGCACTGTTAGGGCAATTTGGATAGTTGCCTTCAGAGAGGTAAACAGGTCTGAATAAAGGAGGTTGTGCACAGACAATATATCTTTGAGTGAACATCCAGCCTGTTTTCCGGGCAAGAACGTTTCTGGCCACCAGAACCTCTGTTTTCAGGTCAATGATGCAGTGTTTTGCAAGTACATTCAAGTGCGATTCACTCAAAATGTTCTCACATTTAGGACTACATGGCCTTTTAGTAGCCCTGCATCTACACTGCAAAATCTTTGCTCAAGCTTGCCAACCATCCTATCCACACAAGAACTCTCTTTTTAATGCGTCTGAATTGTTCTATTCAGTGTGAACCTGCAGTTGTCTCCAGCACAAAATCCTCAATTTTCCTCTGTTTATGCTGAAGCCCCCCAAAATTAGGCCTAACAACGCCACTGCTTCATGCAAAGCATTAACTGCTGAGAAGTAAATGGAGGGGATATCTATCTATCTATTTTATCTAACTTACCCATCTTACTTATCTATGTACGGAAATGTAATCCACCAAGAGCTTCTCGTTTGTAAAAACTATCAACAAATGTATGTTTGCCGACCAAACACACCTCTCAATTCGTGTTTGCAGGTATCAACTTACGTTTTGTTTGTGCAAAAAATATTATTCACAACCACATACAGTGAATCCGGATATATTTTAAACTCCTTTACTTTTTCCATATTGTGTTATGCACATTATGTTCCACCTAATTCCAAAATGGAGTAAAGGAGGCGAATACATTTTTCTTTGGTTTATATGGGCTGAGGTTTATATACGTTTATATGCTATAAAGCAGCACGGTGAAGTCTTGTAGTTTAGCATTTTGTATGCTATAGTTTATCTAAGGGACATTGTAGTTTCTCCACGAAAATCCACAGTCGCATGATTAAGTAATCTAGTGTAAGTACAGTCGGGACTCCTTTAGCAACGCGATTGTCTTTTCCAATATCCCAAGATTTCTCCTTCATATCTGGGTTACACCGCACCTATTTTTCCCTCGGGGTTACGGAAAAGCAAATAGTGAAAGTCATTAGAACATACTTTATAGGACATAAAGTCGGATCTAACCCTATTTTCTTTCACATCGTGTTTAGCGACACGTCCTGTATTATTATTAAAGTTTGTCCATAGTCGGTTTTTCTTGGAATCGCTTGATCGTGACGTCATTATCGTGCGCAATTGTTTTACGTTTTACAACGGCTGTCCACAAAAGTCTGAAAAACTCATTTATATCCAAGCTGTTTTTGTGACACCAAGCCAAGGTTGGTCAAAAACTTTTACAATGCTGTTACTTTACTCCGTACGCACGTATTTGACGGCAGGAATGTTACTTCTTGAGAACATTTCTGTTAGTGCTAGCTATCTAGGTTGTGGCATTTATTCGTATTCATCCTTTCAATATATAAATCCAGTCTACCTTGGTTAAATCACAAATCAAATTGCACATACAAAGAGTTGGCCTTATTCAACATGCATCATAATCTATGATTAGTTGTAAATAATTGACAAAAACATTCTATCTTTGCCGTGTTGTGCCTCTGCTCACGTAATCCTACAAACCCCTCAATTACGAGTTCGTCCATGTCGTACAACTAGGCTACCTAACATGTAAAAAAAGTCAATGTCAGGAATAAGTCAGATGGCTTCTGTATACAAACGAGGACAACAAAAGCTATGTCTTTTGAGTTAAATATGTTGGCATAGGTAATACATCTATTGGTTTATAGGCATATAAGCAACGCATCTTGCACGTCGTCAACATCCGGCCACATAGCGGTTGAGATAGTTGTCGCATTTACGTAGTTTGTAACTCATATTATGATGGAGGAATGGTTCTTAATTCTAGTTTAGCGCCCAAATACAGTTTGTAATGCATAGCCAAAGGTTGAGGTCAAATGGGAGATTTACACAAAATTAACAGAAACAATGTCTGTGATTGAATGAGTTACAAAACTACATAGATGCGACAACAATTTAATGTATTTCATGATGAATGGTTGTGACAGTCGCGTTTGACCTATTTGGTTTTCTGGCTTCATCCAATTAATTATTTCCCCTAAGGTGTCTTCTCAGAGTGATGTCTGTTCCCATGCCCTCCGCTCCATTGTCTCCTGGGATAGGAGTCACAATCACAGGAGGTAACGTGCAGAAATATGCTTTAAAGAAAAAGAAGGTGCTCAATGCTGAGGAAAATGAGTTATTTGAGCTAACACAAGCTGCTGACATTGTCATCGACCAAGAAGTCTTTAAGTAAGTGTTATTTGCCTTACATTAGCGTGTGTGTGCGAGAGAGAAAAGTGACTAGAGCAAATTTTTGTGTAAGTTACCCCCTTTCCCCCCCAATACCAGGATCATTGCTGACCTTTTGAAAATGAATGTGGCACCTCAGGCAGTGTCCCAGACACTGAGGGCCATGTGTGCTGGCCAGAGGATAGCTGACACATCTCTGGGAGACATCATCACCACAGATTCCTCAGAACTCAGAGGTCAGTGACTATCACAGGTTTAAGGGTTTGGGGAAAGCGTCCCCTACTTCATGTTTTGAGAAAGGTTTAATTTAGTGCAATCGAAAGCAGTTATTATTAAATATTCAACACCAGTTATTTGCTCTTAAAAGACAGGCAGGAAATATATATTTAGCACATTTTTCACAATTATTCTCTATTAATTGATTACGTCCTATACTCCTTGGAGTCTTTTATAACAGCATTTTTGCTAATATGTTTCCATGCAACTTGTAAACATATCTAAATGTAAGTTTAGGTTCAGTGCGTTATCACCTACTGGTTCTTAGTAACACCAAACCTAGTTCATAATGTTCAGTCTATTGTGTGAATGTGACATGCAGCTTATTTGTTTAATACCTATGTCTTCATTTTAACTGTTGTTTAATTTACTTTTTTTGTTTTGTTTTTCTTTCAATTTAAAAACGAGACTTGTTGCTTTCACATTCTTAAATGTATTGGACATTAGGGACTTCTTTATATATGCTTCTGTTCCAGCTGTGCATATGGCGGTGGTGCCATGTGCTAGGTTTTTGTTTCAGGACCTTTTGTGCTTGTCCTTTGGATTGACACATTTTCATTGTCTGGGCACAAACACTTGTCAGTGTAAAAGTTTGTTTCAGAATGTCTTGCATATGACATTAGTTTGTTTAATTTAGATCACAGAGGATAATCATATACAACCATTGAAATTGAAGGATTTTCTTTAGGAGTCATACAAGATTTCTAAGGATTAATTTCCCTGACGTTTTAACAGAGGTTTAGTTAGACCAGTGTAAATGTAAGGAAACACTCACCACAATGGTCACATATTGTCAGAAACAAATAGTGTGCAAACGTAGTGTAAATTTAAAACCCATTTGAATCTGTTCAATCAATTCAATGATCAAATTGTATTTTAAATTTGCTGAAACGTATGGCACACTGCTCCATACATTTTGGACATAGCACATTATTTTTGATGGTTGTGCTCCAATCTGGATCAGATCAATTTACTCCCAGCACTTTGTATTAGAACTCAATATATTTGATTAATTGTATGAAGCATTTGCCTCAAACAAAGTTGAGAGAAAATTTTTCCAGAGCAATCATTATACCAATACGACCTGTGTTCTTTTTTCAGACTGAGCAGTGGCTGCTATTTGGAGCAATAAGCAATGTCATTTGGGCTCATTATCTCGACTACTTTTTGAAGCAAGATTTGAGAAGGAAAGCGTGACATTTCAGCATTTAATTTCTTATTGTATGTCTCTGTTGTAACGCTTGGTTTTGTTATTTTGCGGGGAGCCTGAAGAAACATAGTGTCTCTCCAATCATATTAATATTTTAATAGTGTATGGCTCAACACATCAAGGCATTCTGAACTGAACACTGGTTGGACATGTCATTGGAATTTTTTTATTAATTTCATAAAAATTGGTATTTTGTTTATATGGCCATTAACTTGTCCGGTGGTACAATTACATTTCTCTTCCACTTGTCCGACAAAAAAATCCACTCGTCCAGGAAACACAACAAGCCTTAATGTGGACCCCTGGGTATGTTTTAACTCGAGTTTTAAAAAGTGATTTTATTGTTGTAAATGGGGGAAATTGTTAGTTGCAACTCGTGCAGGAATGATAAGCAACATGTAGCTGCACATTGTGAGCTACAAAACGTCATATACGGTCAGATGCAATATGAAACTTATTTTAATGGTGATATGCTAAATTAGGGCAGCACGGTGGCGTAGTGGTTAGCTCTGTTGCCTCACAGTAAGAAGGTCCTGGGTTCGATCCCCACCTGAGGGCCTTTCTGTGTGGAGTTTACATGTTCTCCCCGTGTTGGCATGGGTTTCCTCCCACAGTCCTAAAACATGTAGGTTCATTGGTGACTCTAAATTGTCCATAAGTGTGAATGTGTGTGTGTGTGTGTGTGTGTGTGTGTGTGTGTGTGTGTGTGTGTGTGTGTGTGTGTGTGTTGTTTGTCAATATGTTAGCCCTGCAATGGACTGGCAATCTGTCCAGGGTGTACCCCGCCTCTCGCTCGAAGTCGGTTGGTATAGGCTCCAGCCCCCCCGTGACCCTGCATAGGATTAGCGGTTCTGATAATGGATGGATGGATATGCTAAATTAAATATAATGCAAGAATAGCAACAATCATTGTTATGAAAATATTTCTTGTTAAGTATTATGCAAGCTCTAAAATGGCATGCGTCATGCAACTGTTACAGCATGAGAAGAAACCTGAACATTCCAGAGTTCTTTGAAAGAAATCCAAAGCAGCCTGTTCTGTTAAGCCTGGTTTATACTTGTGCGTGATCGCATTAGCAAATGTACATGCTAATTTGTCGCTTACGTTCGCACAGTAGTTTTTTATGTACTTCAACTTAAGTTTCACAGGCCAATTAGGTGGCAGCGCCAAAATTCGTAATCCAGAATGCAAGAAAACCTGAGAAGGAACAAACATGGAAACTCCTGTGTAAGTATAAACAAAAGTGACCAATGGTTTTCACATCTTATTATATTTTCTTATATCAAAACAAGTTTATGTCTAGAAAACATTTACAACGAGCAGAGCTGACCAAAGTTCTGTGCAATATATTCATAAACAGTTAATCACACAATACAGAAAACAGTTGTCACATACAGCCAATATATATAACCTATACTATGTACATGCTATGCGCTTAGGAAACCACCAATATGATTTGATTTGAAAATCAGCCTATCTGCTCCAGTTCATTGTGTCATCCACGCTTAAATTTGTTTGGATACAGACAAAATATTTCCAAATATCTACTTGCTTCCAACCTTGCGCAATCAATCGGTCGTTGTTTGACGCACTGAGAAGATGCTTTGCACGACAGATGGTTAGGATTGGGAGGACTAACCTGTCAGCACATCGGCAGAGAAGGGGGAGGCAGCAGACCTGGAGTCTAGACACCCTCAGTCCCTTTAGCATTTCACAGTACCCTTAGACAGTCCCCTGCCAGTTTATAATTTTGTGCAGTTGGTGGCAATAATTCACATTAAACTGGTTTTTGATATAACGACAAAACGTAAAGTTGAAGAAGAAGAAACTACACACAAGTTAGAGGTATAATAATTCCTGTAAAATGTGTTTGCTCATAGTATTGTTAAGCAATCCCTTCATGTTATTGTGGGTTCTTATTAGAAACGCTAAAGGTTTATATACATTTATTGTGATTTATGTTGTGATGTCAAGGTTTTTAAGTTGCACCATGCATTATCTATCATAATAATAATGCTTTTTTTCATAAAAAAACCTTATATCAACGTTTCAGGCTGCATGTGGTGGTGTAATGTTGTGGGGGATATTTTCTTGGCGTACTTTGGGCGCCTTAGTACCAATTGAGCATTGCTTAAACGCAATAGCCTGCTTTAGTATTGTTGCTGACCATGTCCATCCCCTTATGACCACAGTGTATCCATCTTCTGATGACTACTTCCAACAAGATAATGCACCGTGTCACAAAGATCTAATCATCTCAAACTGATATCTTATACTTGACCATGACTTCACTGTACTCAATGGCCTCCACAGTCACCAGATCTCAATCTTATAAAGCACCTTTTGGATATGGTGAAACCAGAGGTTCGCCTTATGGATGTGCAGCAAACAAATCTGCTGTGTCAACTGTGTGACGCTATCATATCAGTATGAACCAAAATCTCAAAGTAATCGAGAATAAGGAAACTGTATGATAACCTTCAATGGACTACAATGAAATTAAAACCAAGCAAATCAAGAAGCTTATCAGATGTCAAGGGAAAATTGTGTAACAAAACATTGGCGGAAAATGGAACCATGCCTCCCTAAGAGACTGGTGGAGGTGGAGGAATTAAGGACAGACTTGAACAGAGGCCTAGAGAGCATTGAGACATTCGTAGAGCTATTGCTGTGATGACTCCAAATTGGACTTCTACCCCGGCTCTTTGGGGCCATTAACAGTGTACAATGTACCCAACACAAAAGTTGAAAAGCTAGAAAGAAGAGTCAGCTTTTATGCTCGGCGATGAATAGAGGTGCCACAATGTATTTCGATTAGTAGCCTGGCTTGCTATGAAAAAGGTGCTCTGGGGCCGATTCTTGCGGGGCTTACAAGGATAATTTAAATTTGCCAAAACTAGATTAGAAATGACACTTACAAAATCCTGAGAGAGAGTTGTAAGAAAAGCAGCAACCACATAAGCAACAGGACAGAAATGGATTCTAAAAGAGGCAGTACTGCTGGCAAAAGCAGCCAATAAACAGAAACAACACAAGTTAGTTATAGAACAGATATGCAAGCAAGAAGAAGCAGTAAGGAGTCACAAGTCAAACAAGGGTGATGGATATACCAGGAAAGGGTAGCGCAGTGGAAAATTACCTAGAAGGACTTGTGGGGAATGTACTCCAGAATAATTATTAATTATGATTATTATTATATGCATCAGTGTTAGGGCAACCCACATCATACTGCCAACACTTATAAATCGTAGCCAATGGGTAGGTGGGGATCAAATCTGCCCCCTCTGTGAAAGGACAGCTAACCTCAAACACGTACTGATTGGATGCAAGACTAACCTTACTTAAGGAACAAATTCATGGTGCCGCAATCAGGTACTAGTGTGCTTGGTCACAGCAATAGAGCAAAGGCGCTCAATAGTTAACAGGCTGTTGTGGACAGGAAGGATCTAATGTGGGTGTGAAGTAAAGAACAGTGTTAAACAAATAAAGCAGTTTAATCTCAGGACAAATATATGAAGATAAGCTTTCGCTGCAGGGTGTTTTTTTTACCAACTTTCTACGACTAGAATAAGAAATAATATTTTCTTTTCAGGTGACTGAATAAGAATAGGTAAATCTCACATCTTAATAAAAAATATTGTTTTATTTTTTACAATCTCCATTGGGGTCTTTAGGGACCACTGATAAGCCGAATTCACATAAGAAATTTGTGGTTGGTTCGCAACGTAGGGTGCGGATCATAGGGCAGACACCAGTAAAGTGCTGCACAGACATAATTCATCAACGTGATTTACTGCTGCTAAACTAACGTTTGCATAAGTAGCATAGCCCTTGTCGCTTTATCCGGCTAGAATAGCAGCTTTCACAAACTAATTTGTTTCACCAAATGAAGGGAGAGAAAAAGCAATTTGTTTCAACCTGCTCGGATCTTCTTGAGGGAAGTTAACTTTTTAAGTTTGTTTCGTTGTTGCAGAACAAAACCCTTTTTTTTTTGCCCTTTGGTGTTTTCAAAAATCCCGAAAAGTGGCTCACCCTGAATTAGCTAAAGCTCCAAATATGTGTAACTGCCACTTACTTGTTTCACCAAGTGAAGGGGGAAGAAAGGCCATTTGTTTCAACCTGCTCTGATCTTTCTAAGTTAAGTTGTGAACTTTTTAAGTGGGTGTGGTTGTTGTAGAAGAAAAACCCAGTTTTCGCATTTCTTTTTTTTTTTCAAAAATCCCGAAAATTTGTTCACCCTTTATTATCTAGAGGTCCAAATATGTTTATCAACCACTTGTTTGTTTCACCAAATGAAGGGGGAGAAAAAGAAATTTGTTTCAACCTGCTCTTATCTTCTTGAGTTAAGTTGTGAACTTTTTAAGTTGGTGTGTTTGTTGCAGAAAAAAAACCCTGTTTTTTCGCCTTTCGTTGTTTTCAAAAATCCCGAAAATTGCCTCACCCTGAATTAGCTAAAGCTCCAAATATGTTTATCGACAACTTATTTGTTTCACCAAATGAAGGGGGAGAAAAAGCAATTTGTTTCAACCTGCTCGGATCTTCTTTGGGGAAGTAGTGAACTTTTAAAGTTGGTGTAGCTGTTGCAGAGCAAAACCCTATTTTTTTCGCATTT